>OVBE01002303.1:0-31269 GCA_900406425.1 Iberis pinnata | reverse complement strand
ATACACATTGTGTGCTGTCGTTATGAATAAGATAGAATCTCCAATCTGAGATTGACAGTTCCATTGTTTGGAATCAAAGCTAAAATTCTCAAACTCGTGATCGAAGAAGTTGACTAGCTTGATCACATTTGACATCATTAGCAAATCCAATCTTTGCATGTGCAAGATCATATTCAATCCACACGTTCTGCTGATGATAATTCCCAATGTAAAACGCTTCGAAGCCAGCAAGTTCAGAGTTTCCAAATGTAAAGCAATATTTATGATTCGATCCAGATCCAGATTTGGATATTGGATATAACAGTTTTTGACCTGATATAGTCAGTCCTGCGCCAGTGAACATCAGTGTCACTGGAGGCAACGCGGAAAAATTTGGGTGGGTTGATCCGGCCCGAAAACAGAGATCCATTGCAGTTTGGTACACAAAACCCGGGTCAATGGTGAGAATTGATTTTGTTTGTTTGGTAAATTCGGTTTTTAGGATGTTGTAAACCGGAGCTAGCAGGAATGTGAATTGTGTACCGGTATCTATCATTGTTTGACCCGCTCCGGAATGATCCGGAACTAAATCGGAGCTTGAAATAGGTAGCAATTTTGAACCGACCCGAATTCCTTCGAATTTAATCGTGTACCCGAACCGGTCATAATAAGGTAACCGGTCGGTTATAGTAATCATAGGAGTGTATTTGAGAGGTGGAAGCGAAGGAAAACTTGCTTCACCGAGAACCAAAACACCGGTAGAGTCAGAACCGGATATACAATATGAGAATTTCGTTAAACCCATTTGGTTAACAAACGATAACCGACCCCGGTTCATACCGAGTAAACCGGTCGTTTTAGCGTCTTCTTCTTGTGTAGTACTTGAACTAGAGTACATGCACCCGAATGTAGTCACGGGTCTCGTCGACGACCCAAATGTGAACTCCTCTTGCGCGAGGTTCCCATCCATGGAGGAGCCATCGGCGTAGGAAACTGCCACGTGGCAAAGATTAGTCTTGTGGTCACATGAGGCAGGATTGGTTAAATCTTGAGTTTGTATGGTGCAAACCGGTGAAGAACAAGATATAGAAGAGTAAGAAGATGACTTTGTGTGGTTGAATGTTTTTGTTAAGGTTGAGAAATGTTTGCAGTTGAGCCATGAGAGTTCACTTCCGGTGTCAAGAACCACCGTGATGGGCTGAGGAGGAGATCCGACGGTTAGAGAGACGGTGAGTGTTACATCGTGTGTGAAAGGAACGTTAACGGATGGTGAAGAAGAGATACGACGTCGTTGGAGATTTTGAATTGTGAGAGGAAAGATTAGTGTTTGGTTTATAGGAAAGATTCTAGAGAAGACAAGAGGAGAAAATATTAGAAGCCAAAATGTGATTTGGAGATGAAACGATGATGAAGACATTTTGTTTGTTCTTGTCTCTTTGATACTAGTTTGTATTGAATTAATAATGCATGCTTATATTTATATATGTACTATGTACATGCAGTGCTGGTGTTGAGTTCAAGCATACCAAGTACAAGCTTGCGGTCTATTTTTATTTTCAAAATTTTTGTTTAAGAACCGGTCCATTTTAAAAATTTTAGTTTAAGAATCGGTCCATTTTTTCATTTTAGATTATAGCCTTTAAAATCTCAGGACCGGCTCTATGTAGATGTGTATGTGTTTATCGTGAATTTCCCAAGATATAACCATTTANTTTTTTTTTTTTTTTTTTTTGCAAATCACATGAATGTAAATGCATTCAAACCCGGGAAGAAGATGAAACTATAACAGAAATTTTGGTAATATTTAGAATCAGGGAAGCAGATAGTGAAGGATTCCAGAAAAAGATTTATTGGGGAATTATTTGGTATAGTTTAGTTAAATTAAGGTTTGTGTATTTTGGTAATGTAGACTCTTTTGTAGCTACTTCTCTGAACAGGTTTACTTGTTTTTTTATAGTTTAGTTGAGTTTTTGTAGTGAGTAGTTTACCAAATAAAAGAGTTGACAATAAAAGATGACCAACGAAAGATTTTTTTAAGAAAGAAACAGTTGAAAGGATGTTAATTAAGAATTTAATATATACATCGTTAATAGATTTGGTTGGTTTATAAATGTGAGTTGCTTAATAGTATATTTACTAGATGGTGCTCCCTGCTATACACAAATTACTTATTACTTTGTTGTTAGAAAAAATACTCTCTTTCTCCAAACTTTCTCTCTCCCCGTAATCTCTTTGCATTTTTCAGAGTTAGCCGGCGAGAGGAGAAGAGGAGGAGATCGCCGGTTTTCTTCTCCTGAGCACAACCACCTGCTCCGACATCTCTTTCCCGGCGGTTTCGCCGGGACCCAGTCTTCAGTTACCCTTTCTCGGCGGCTCGGCAGAAGCTAGGTTCCGTGAAGTCTAGGAAGCGCCTTGAGTCTCCGGTGACGACTGGTGGCTCACGGTAGGCTGTGCGGTTCCTTCTCCTCCCTAGCGGCGCTGGTTCCATCCTTCTCTCCTGCGCCTCTGGATTCTCAGATCCAGTCCGGATCTAGATCTGTCAATCTGGTGGTGGTGCTCCCTTCTTCTCCTTCGTGTCCGTCGTCACAAGCCTTCCCTCCGGTGGCGTGAGTCTTTGCTCTCTCCTTTACGGTTGCTCCGGGGCTCTTCAATGGAGATTCCGGTATGAATCTCTCTGGGGAGCTCCTCCGGCTGCTTCGATCCCCTTCTTCGGCGGCGCTAGGCGCATGTGAAGCTTCTCCCGGTCTGGTCAGCCGGTGTGAGTCGCTTTTGGTGGTCAGTTGCCGTGGTGGTGGTTAGGTGCGGCTACCGAGGACTTCCGGCGACTATGGCGCAGCGGGCTCATCTCAGATTGGGGGTGTCTGTCATGATGCTCACGGGTGCTCAGTCACGGCTCTCGTCCTCCTGCTCCTGACGGCGGTAAGGTTTCCGGCGGCGGCGGCTGGGACATCTAGGGCTGCAAGCTTCTTCCTTCTCCTAGGGTTTTCTTGGGTGTTGCTTGGACTTTAGGAGTTTTGGGCTTGGCCCAGTTATTTGTTTTACGGTTTCTGATCTCTGGTTTTGGGCTTTAGCCCATAAATTTTTCTCTTCTCTTTTGAAGAGAATAAAGGTTTCTAGGGGGTTTTTTTTTTTTTTTTGAGCCTCTAGATAGATTGCCTTGGCTTTTTAGCTAATGTAAAACTTTTCATTATTAATGAATATTTACATTTTATCAAAAAAAAAATTACTTTGTTAATAATTTTTTGTAACACATTACTTTGTTAATAAACTATTAATGTCAAATAAAATAGTAAATTTTTTAATATGTTATTAAGATTTTAATGTACATTATGATATTATTACTAATTAAATTTAAATATTATAAAGTTAAGATATATATATATATATATATATATATATATATATATATGTTTTAATAAGTTTAAAAATAAGAATTAAATTTACTCTCATTTTCATAAATTTAATTTAATTTTCATTTCTTTAAGTATTATCAAATTTTATAAAATATAGTATTTTGATGTTTTAATATTTGATATAATAAAATTTTATATTTAAATTTTATTAATTAAAAATATATTTTATATTCAATTACACAACACAACCAACCAAGAAAATGAAAGCAAAGTAAATTTTGAATTAGATGGTTATAGACTATATTTTCAACTTCTTGAATTATTTTTGAACTTAGTTGTTTTTAAAAGATATTGCTAACATTTTTACTTATTTTTGTATATATATGATGTGTGACTTTTTATGTATAATTTTATTCTTAAATTATATTGTGTTATATGTGCCCAATTTGTAAAATTTGAATGATGACATAGGCATGAAAAATATATTATCAAATAAATATATAGATGATATGATTATTCAGTTTTTTAGAAATATATTATCAAATAAGTATGAAAGGAGAAAATAATTATTAGAAAAGGAACACTACAATGAAAATCTAAGTTATCTTATTCATAATGATTGGCATTAGTTATATCAAATAAAATAATTAAAAATAATAATAAATACATCAAAATAAATTAATTAATTGAATCAAAATAGTGTAAAAAATGTGATGCTACCACATAAACCTAAAATACTTTTTTTACTATATATATATATATATATATATGATTTTTAAGAGAAAATTTTGTAAATTTGCAGTGTTTTAAACTTTATAATCAATTTAAAAAATAATTTTCCAAGTTGGAAAAAAGTCTGCCTAGGTGGAAGAGGGAAAACACATATTTAATTCCTATCTATCCGAAAAATGCATGTTGATTCTCCAACTTTTGACTTAATAAAACAATTCTTCAATCGTCGGTTAACTTATACCTGGATTAGTTTAAGTTTAAAACAATTAAAAACCATTATAATTGTAAAGTGCACTTAAGGTAAACACTCATTTAATTCCCTTACTTTTATGAAAAATGCAGAAAAGTTCCCAATTTAAAAAATTTTATTTTATGACCCTTGTATCCGAAACTCCAAAAAATTTCGACTAGATTTAAAGTGTCCGCAGTCACCGAAGATATCGAAGAGGATCGCCGAAATTCACTATATTTTAATTGACGGTAATCGGAATTTGAACCATATGGCGAAACTCACAGCCATGGGCCGTTTACCAACAACCAAACAATTCCTCAACTAGTAACTTTAACAAAACAATTCATCAACTATATGTCTTTTGTAGATGATTATGTACAATATTTAACATGTTTAATTGAATTTGTAACTTGAATTTATAATTATATAATTTTGATTATTATTTTATACTATATAAGATTATAAATAAATATATAATACATACATATTTTATATAACATATACGGTTTTAGTTATACTTTTGATGATTTAAGTATCGAATATTAAAATGTAAACGTAGTAATATGCTATATTTTAAAAACATATAATAATAATCACCTATCAACATAACGTAACAATATAAAAGGACTCATCATAATATTTTTTTATTAAAAGATATTTTGAATGTTCTGATCAAATGTTTTAAATTATTATTTTACCAATAAATTTTCTTAAAGACATTAAAAGAATTAATAATGATCAAGTGGCTTAATGATTGTGTTGCTTTGTTATCATACTAGGGATCGAATTTGACCACTCGTATATTAAATGTATTTTTTTCTATTTATATAGATTGGAATACTGGACCGTCTGTTGTGGTCCAGAAATTAATATAATAAAAAGGCATTAAGTAAATTTACATAAAATCGATTATACATACCTAAAACTTTAGCTATCATTTTTTTTTAATTTTCCCCCATTTCGACTAAGAAATTCATCAAACAATATTTGATGATCAAAGAAAACAAAGGTATATTAGATTTTTCTTTAAATATGTATAATCGATTCTGTGAATTTTTCCTTTTTATTTTTGATTGATGATTCTGTCCAAGTTATTTGTTTTTGCAAGCTAGAAAAGTCAGGTAACTACCACAGTTTTGCTTTCACAAAGATCTTATAAAAATATTTTTATATGATAATAATTTTGTGCTGGTTGTTTCCTCTAGTTACTTTTTAGATCCGATCACGGTTATCACTTCATATGATTTGTTCTGATTAAATGTTAAATCGCAAGTTTTATTTTAATTTCATTTATACTTTGTGTTTGCATTCAAATTTCAAATGATTGTTTGATAAAAAAACTTAAATTCTGTTTTAGCAAAGACCAAACATAGTATTTCAAACTTGTAGGATTGATACAAACATTAATACACTTGCCGAATTCTTTAACAGATTTAAAACGGTGGGATAATCTTTGAAAACAAATTATCTCTAAAATATCAGCAGAAAAACTAAAAAAAATACCATTTAAATAAAATTGTAATTTGTAAAGGGTTTAAACTTTAAAGGTCAAAACTTTGTACTTTTGCAGGCGAGAAACAAAATTGCTACGGAATGTAGTCCATGTTGGGACCAAATCTTCCGTACTTATAGCTGTTATTTACTTGTATTGCAAGCCTTACATATAAATAAAAAACGTTTGCGACACCAAAAATGTATACAATGTAAAAACCATTGGGTAAATAGTGTTCTTTTTGTTGTTCTAAATAATCAATTTGACAATCCAAAAACATTGAACCAAAACCTAAGCTAACAAGTAACTCTCACTAGATGTGTAAACAACATGATAATTGTCTTTAAGCACATAAAACGTCACCAAATTAACTTCCACAAAGCTCAAATCCAATTTGTATGTCAAAAGCACTCAAGATTCAAGATCAAGCATCTCTTAGTCACGCCTCAATATGATATTTAAACTCTAGAAGAACAATATAATAGAGCCAAATACTTAAACTAACCTAATTAGCCTCAACAAGTATGTGTTCGAAGAACAAAGATCAGTAAGAATCAGACTTACCAACATTTAGAAATGAGAGTCCTTCTCAAAGAAGAAGCTATACATCACTTTCTCTATAAGACATTGCTTCCAACATCAAAGGCGATTCTACAATCAGTAACTTCATACAAAACCTATCCGCGGCCAAAATAGTCAGTCCAAAAGAACAATGTAATCACCATCACAAACACAAAACAAACAAACAAACACTAGCTAAATGTCATCCCATTACCGGCGAAAACGAAACAAACATAAGCCTAACCGTCCTATTGGAAATATAATCATTCCGCGAAAGAAAGACAAAAGGAAAGTGCAACCATTATTAGCCTATCTAACTTAATCAATATGAAGGAGGAGCACGAGGCGGATGCGCACCCCAAAACACATCATGTTGAGCCATTTGATGACCATTTTGCATAAAACCTGGAGGCATATTATAAACCGGTGGCTGCATTGGTCCTTCATTTTGATTATTCGCACTCTCGTTATCTTCATTCTCCTTCTCCTTCTTCGCTGGTTCTTGCGGTAACTGCTCTTGTTGTTGTTGTTGTTGTTGTTCGTCTTCGATAGGTAACCTTTCATAAGTGGCATTACAAAACGTAGCAGCGATTACAATAACCGGTCCTGATGCGATAAGCGGGCCAGCGACTCCACCTCCTACTACTTGACCTTGAGCTCCAGCTAAGTAAATGGTTAATCCGGCAGCTGCAGCCGGTGAACCAGAAGTTGGTAGAAAAGCACCACACATAGACAAAATCTCAAACTGACCACGTAAACTCACAACTCCACCAGATGCAGCTGGCTGACGCAAAGTGACATTAGTCACTAAACCGCTACCGCTCAATACTGAAACGCCTCTGCCGCGTTTACGAGCAAAGGCGTTTAAACTAGCAGCCACGTCAGCGCCAGTAGCAATCTCAAGGACATGGCTTTGTAACGAGTTGGGACTTTCTTTAGTTACAACCACTGGACTCTTTGGTTTATTCTTAGAACCAGGAGGTCGACCTCTTGGTCTTCGACCCGTGGACCCAGATCCGGATCCAGGTTCGACAACAGGTTGCTCGTCTCGGCTATTTTGTTCTTCTTGGCTTTGAGTTTGAGTATTATTAGGGCTTCCACTGTTATTAGTAAAGTCATGGTCCAATCTAGGATCCGACCGGGTCATAGTCGGATTATTACTATTCCGGTGATGTAACGACGGAGCTGATGACGTCACTGGACTATTCTCAACTCCACCGATCGCAACATTCCCAACCCACCACGGATTTGCCATTGATTTTTTCCTCAAATGAAGATAAAATTCTCTTCTTTGGTTTTTTATAATTACAAAAGAGGGAGAGAGAGAGAATCCAAAAACCTTATCTTTTAAAGTTTAGATTGCATAATTTACAACCAAATCCAAACCAACATGTTGCATGAAGCAGACACACAAGATATGGGACATCATTTGTCTGTTTTCATATACATACCTGAGAAAGAGAAAAAAAAAAGGACAAAAGAAGAATCAGATCTAGAACAACAACAACTCAAAATTTTACCTTAAAAAAAAAACCAAATAAGGAAAACCCAAAACCCCCAAAAACATTAAATAGAAAAAAAATCATAACTTTATCTTTTTAATCGAATATAAAGATTGAAACTTTATATAAATTTCTCTGGTAGCTACTGAAGAAAAGCAAGTACAAGTAAAGAAGGAGAAATTTTCGTACCGAAACACAGAGAGTTTTGTTAGTGAAGAAAGATTTATGTGTTTGAAAAGTCGTAAACTGGTCTTAATCGTCACTTTTCTGAATCGTACTTTGGAAGATGTTGGAGTGTGCGTATGTTAAAAGGGACCGATGAGAGGATAAAGATGATAAATTGAGATTTGATATTACGTGATTAGGGTCTCTTCTCTCTCTCTGAGGCGGTCCTCTCTCGACAAGAGCCGTCCTTTTAGACCATTGAACTTTTAGGTGTTCGTGCAAAAGTTTGAGCGAGCTTCTCTAGACATTTTTGTCTCTTTTTTTTTCTATCTCACACTATAATGGATTGTTCACTTTAGTGGACCCATTCTTCAATTTACTAAAATGCACCCATACCTCAATTGTTTACTTATTTTTTCTTATTTGGTAACAAGTTTTTTTTTTTAAAAACTCTACCTATAGAATTATTTGACTCTTTTTTTTGTTAGCCAACTTTTGACTTTGAATTAATTACTTATGTAGGTATATTATATACACACATTAGGTTGATTATTATTGATTTATACTCAAAAAAGACAAAGAATTCTAATTGACGCAAAGGATTTGTAGTTTCTACAAATGGATTTTGGTTTTTAGTTGTTTGGTTTTCGGATGTCAGAGCATCTCCAATGGAGAAACTCTTTAAAAGTTTTTTAATAAAAAAATAATATTATTTTAAGAGTTTTAAGAAATTTCTTGAATAGTGCAAGAAACTTAAGAATAAAAAATGTGTGAATAGTGCAAGACTCAACTCTTATATAAGAGTTTTAAGAAATTTCTCTCTCCAAATCTCTTAACATTTTATTATATTTTATTGTTAAGAAACTTTTAAGAAACCTTGTTGGAGATGGTTTTAATTTTCAAATTTGAAGAGTATTTGCAGTAACAAAACAAAAATGAAAAAACCAAAAAAGGTAAATGGCACATGAACAGTTTAGTTTCCTTGTAATATATCATAAATATAGTTTTGTTAAGGTAAGAGCAAATCATAAATGACAAGATAAATCTCTTTGAAATAAGAAAATTTATACTTTTAATGAAAATTTGAATATTATATAGTCCTTAGCTTTTATTGTAGAGATAAGTTGTTAGGACCAAATACATATTTTAAATATATGATTGAATATATTAGAGCTTTTAACTATGATGATAGTGGATTATCAGTTGAAGTATTTGTCATCATAAATTTAAGCTTCGATCACTATGGTATATATATGCAA
This sequence comes from Iberis pinnata, assembly GCA_900406425.1. NCBI lineage: Eukaryota > Viridiplantae > Streptophyta > Magnoliopsida > Brassicales > Brassicaceae > Iberis > Iberis pinnata. Next base: position 21,994 of record OVBE01002303.1, on the reverse strand, counting down.
ACTGCACCGTTTAGAAGCTGACACGTATAAAACTATTTGGCTGTTCATGTAACTAATATGAATGAACAAATATCTAAGTTGACCGATAATCTATAAACTCTCATTCCGAAAAACGTTGGGATACCTGAATTATATATAAAAAAAATAATAACTAAAACATGTTTTGAAATAAAAGAAAATTTTGTACTTAGTTATTGTTTTCCAAAAAGTTGATGGTATAATATATTTTTTAAAAAAATTATATAAATCAAAGAAACATAAATAAGTTTGTGTTTTCCTTTTTTCAATAAAATTATTTTTAAGTGCTACTAATAAATTATTTTATTTTTCTCGTTTCTTTTTTCTATATATTTTCCTCGTTTGTTTTATTTTTTTCTTTTTTATAATTTTTAGAATTTTCTATCAAAATTTCACTCCGAATTATGTTCAAATAGTTTAATATTGATTTTTTACCTAAATTAAATTTCCAAACATTGTATAAAGTCAATTTGTGTATGTTTTTGTGATAGCATAAAGTTATTAAAAAAAAGAGCACAATGTTAGAATACAATAAAGTCTGCATGTGTCTGACCAAAAAAAGGCTGCATGTGAATTGAAAAATATAAAAATATAGTAAACTTCAGCAGATAAGACTGATATTCTTTTTAAAATTCATATATGGTTGTGTCATTTGCCTATCTGTAATAAATGCCAAAGGATAAAAGCCATTATAAGAAAAGAAAAATAATGCTAAAGGATATAGTGACATTGAATTTGAGGAAGGATGATGACGTTTTGCTTTGATTACCCCCAATATGAAATTTGAATTCCCATTTGAGGAATTGGAATTTCGGTTCATTGTATATTTCGTTTGGCCATACACACGACCATACCCAAAACAATTATAAAACATTAGGTCTCATGTCAAAAAGAAATTAAAATATTTAAACAATCAATTGGATCTCGCTTTTTTGTAATGAAGTGAACAAAAAAAAAAGAGATCACCACCGACCCCAACGGCCACTAAAAAAATAATAATATATATACTTTTTTTAACACATGTAATATTAATAAAAAAAACAAATTACAACTAGACCTGGCATACCGGGCACAAAATTAAAAAAAATACAACTCCGTGAACGTCAAACAAAAAGTGAAAGGTCGATAGAAACTGAAGATTGAAAGAGTCGAAGGTGAGTTTGACAACAGGAAAACCAACAAAACCTTTGCACTAGAACAACACCAACAGTGACCGAGACGCTGAATGAAGGACCGGGAACGGAAAGGGTTGCTGAAGAGAGAAGCCTAGCCGAAAAGAAGAAAAGACCAGAGACTCAGCCCGATGATGAGTCAAAGCCCTAAAGGAAAGGCCCATAAGGATAGCTGAAGATTCACCACGAATATTCGAATACCTCAACGCAATCATCTACCGCCCACGTTGAACCACATCACGCCCGTGAAACCCCAACTACCTAAATTGCTGCAAGCCAGGAGACCGAAGTCGTAGATGCCCTACAATCAAAGTAACATCCAAAGAACCAATCCCAAAGAACCACCGAGAACTCCAGACAAAATCAGCCCCAACAAGCAAACTCAAAACAAACTTATTCAACAAAACTTCTACGGCTCTGCTTTATTGTAGCCCAGATGTAAACGATCTTTGAACAAAGACAAACAGCAACCAACAACAAACCAAACGGACCTAACCTTAACTTTCGAGACAAACCGGAGAGGGAAACCAAAGCAATGGTCTTCGCACCAAAAAAACTAAAAAACAGGGAGACCGAGAACGATGAAGACCCATGGAGGAGATTGGAGAACCCAAAACTCCACCAACACCGCCTAAGACTGCGGAACCGACCGGATAGGAGAACCGATTGCCGGCGATGAAACAGCCAAAGGCTAAGATCTGAGACTATCCACATACGGCGAGAAGCAGGAAAAGGGGCGAGGCGGCAAAAAGAGAGAACAGAGGAGAAAGGCTTACCATCGGTCACCACCGACTAGAGACAACCGAAAAAGCGATTGCTTTTTCCAGTGAAGAACAAGGAGCAAAAACCTTAAACCACCGCCACTCACCAGATCCGCATACCTTAAGATCCCACTCTAACGCACCGGTGATTTGCGGCTTCGGAAAGAAGAGATGGTGGCGGAGCTGTTGTCGGTTCAAAGATTGCCTACTTCAACCGCTCCTGGGATCGGTAGTGAAGTCAAGACCGGTGCAAGCGGCGTGCTCAGAAGATGAAGATGTGTGGCTCTCGTACCCCTTTGCTGTCTTAACATTTGCTGGTGTTCAGATTTGGTTTCGTGTAGAAGAGAGAGAAAAGGAGGAGAGAAGAATCTTATATATATATATATATATATATATATATATATTTATTTATTTATTTATTTAAAATATAGATAACTTAAGGAAATTCTTAGGATCTTACAATCTCTCTACACAACCTCTCTCTAGCTTGTCGTCGTTAAACACTCACTCCGTCGCTGGTGTCCGGCTATCTCCCTGACGTTCATCGGCTCTTTCTCTTTTTCATTTTATGTTTATTTTCATCTTTTCTTCTCGGCAATCGTCACCATCTCACTGGCTTTCTCGTGTCCGATATCTTCTCTCGGCGTGTTTTCGGAGTTTGTTTCGCCGTTGCTTTGCATGTCCCCTTTTCTCCATCGCTCCATCGATTCTGGACCTGCTCGTTTCTCTATTTCATTTTATCTTTTCCAAGTCTCTCTACTGGCGACTCTACTGGCGATTTTATCGCCTTTTCTTATGCATGTAGTTTTAGAGTCAATGGAGATATGCTGGCTCCGGTGTGATGGGCTTCCGATCTTTCTAGGAGAGACTATTGGTCATCGGATCTAGTTGGTGGTGGATGAAGTTTTGTTGGCCATCTCCTCCTTCGATGGTGGTCTCTTGACTTTTCGATCTATCCAGTGCTCCGGGTGATGAAGTTAGGCGGTGGTTTGGTTACTCCGAAACTGCGATGGACGGATCATTGGTGGGTAGCGGCATTATGATTCATCGGAAGTCTAGGGCACACTCATTGATATTGGGCTTCGACTTGGGCTTTGTCTTAACTAAAGGCAGGCCCATATCCTTTTTGGGCAAGCCCACTGGCCTTTTCTTTTGTTGGGTCTATACAAAAATAACTTGTTTTGTTTGTCTAGTTTTAGGTTTTAGCTCTCATAAGTATCTTAGGTTTAATATCTTAATAAGTGTCAACTTATTGTTATTAGTTAGAGGAATGAAAATCTGTGTAGGTTTGTCTCCGGGACTAAATTCTCGTCATAGTTGTAAACCGACTCTTAGGGATATCAGGGGAGTTAATTCTCAGTCTTTCTTTCTAGTATTCGCGGTCTCTATATGAGACTTGTATTTAAACTCCGCTATGGAGTAGTTATGTCCTCTCTTTGTGAGAGCATTTGCCCAATATGGATTTGTATCTTCCCCTTGGTAGGACTTTATTTACCTTTTATGGGTTTGTATTTTCTGTAATCTAATACAATATGTTGACCAAAAAAAAGAAGAAAATTCTTAGAAGTATCAAGGTTTTGTTTGAAATTCTCCTCTTTTAATCGTTTTAATAAAAGCATCTAATTGACAAATATATATATATATATATGTCTTTTTAATTCTTTGATTATAATGGAATAACCCGATAACAAAAATCTATTAAATAAATAAATACATTTGTATAGTGAATGGTCAAATTTGATTTTTGGTCATTCAACACATATTTTTCAGTATTGGATCCTCTCAAATATTTCTTCACGTTCCGATGTTTTTCTTTCTAAATGTATTGGGAGAATGAGTTAATTATTATCTATTATACTAGACAATTTAAAGGGCAATTGCACTCAATAATAAAAATATGCTATAATTAAGTATCTAATTGAACAATCCACTATACGTCTAGTTCTGCTTTTCGCATGAAATATTTCAAAATTTAAATTTAAATTGTTTTCTAAACCGAGTTCATCTTCTCTCATTTGCGATAATGGCGGATACGAAATAAAACCGTTTATTAACTCCTTACGTTTTTTCCAATTGAATATGTTCATCCACTATTTCACTATTTTCCTTGAAACAAATCTATCCTCATATTATCAATAAATTAATGTGGACTAAGGAAAACATTATTTCCACTCTAACTCTTAGAAGATAAACTCCATTGCGAAGAAGAGGAAACTCTCATTTCGGTTTCTTCAAATAAGATTAATTATTCTCAACCCCCAATATTGTATGCGAAATTTTTGCTTCAATCGCATATAATTACTTATAAACCCCAATATTGAAGAATTTTATACTCATTTAGGCCCTTTAAAAATTCGTTCAATATACGAAATCAATTTTTATATGTGAATCCACTTTTGCATGTCTGTATTCATCTTTAATAAATTGTAGAGAGTATTGATTTCTCTGATAAATAGTTTGTCAATTTTTATGGGTATATTTTTCATCGTCTTCCTCTCGATTTACAGAACTTGCAAACCTTTAATCCACTCATTTAGGTCTTAATTTAAAATTTCTTCACATTAACAAATCAATTTTTATATGTCAATCGAGTTTTGCATCTCTCTATTCCTCTGTCAAAAATTTTGGTTTTTTGTTTTATCAGAGGAATAGTTTGTCAATTTCTTTGCTTGCACTTTTCATCTTCTTCGTCGACATTTTCTGTACATTTTCACCTTCTTACTTATTCTCCTATCTCATGCGAGGATAAGTATATTTATGGACAAGCAAAATTGACTACTTACTTCTGGTAGTTCGAGTATTTGATTTGATTCTTCTTTGCTTTCACAGTTACAATATGGGTGAAGAGACGAACCGGGAACTGTCAACTTGTTTATTCGAATTAAATTACGAGCCTCAAGGAAGATCCAAGGTTAATAAATACTTCAACTTAAGTGTTGCAAAAATTTGGAAGAAACTTTTTGATGGAGAGAAAAAAACCTACCATTTCATGGATTCATCGAAAAATTGTACAAGGCAAGAAGTACAAGGACCTCGAGACAAGGATCAGGCTAACACTTCTTTTTCTGGTTGATGGGATACTGTGTCAAATCTCAAACAACACTCCAATCACCAAAAAAAGGGTTCAACACGTACTAGACATTGATGACTTTCTCAAATACCCTTGTAGAAGGGAGTCATTCCTTTTGACTGTTGATAGTACTAAGTCTAAGGATCCTTTCAGTTTTACTTAACCAATGATTGTAATACAAAGATTTTCCCATGCCATGATTCTTGTCACTGTCTCTTGTTGTCCTCTTATTCTAGAAAATACAGTCCTAGTATCAATGCTCAACAAATGCAACAATTGAGGACATAGTTGCTTTCGTTATTGCAATTAGTCTACCTTAAAAACAAAACATTCAGATCGCTCAACATGGTTGGAGAAGTAAGTTCTCTAACTTATTAAAATATGTTCATAACATAGTTACACTAGTAGTTTGACTAATAAAATTCGACTATTAGTATGAGTACTGAACTTAAATCATTAACTCTACATCTCTTCTCCGTTTCTTAATACACATGTTTTAGTTATCTCATTTCTCAGTGAAGCTGCCCCTCAGTTAGTGGCTGACATCCACTTAGATGCTAACCAAGATGATCATGATGTCGATTATCTCATCCAATTGATAACTGATGAACACTTTTTTGAGGTTAATTCATGGTGTGGTGGTGTTTGTGCTGCAAATGTTATCGAGGTGCACAAAAAGGCTCATGAAGCTAAGAAGCAAACCAAAAGAAGAGACAATGAAAGAGAGGATAACAAGGAAGATAGTATGGAAAATGAAGCTGCCAACAGTGATATACGTAGATGGACTAAGTCAAACAGAAACTCTTCATTCAATGAAGATACACTTGTCTGAAAGATCATTTCAATGGTTCTATAGAAAACTTTTCCTACCTTTGGGGGATATACAAGGAGTGTGATAATACACATTGATTCGGTTGTTGCGAAGACTGTGATAACCCACTTTGATGTTGTTGTTGTGAAGCTGTTCAAAGATGTGCAGAACCTCATTCACCAAAGAAGTAAATAAAAAATATCCCACCAGAAGAAACTTCTAACACTGGTATGCACACAAACTGTAACATACTTATGTCATTAAACTACGACTCTAAGATTAACTCTTTCCTTTCATTTTTTTCTTTTCCTTTCAACGCCTGTAGATTCGACGAAAGTGGATAAAAGGAAAAAGGATTCACTTCATCCGGATGATGACCCCATTTTAATATCAAATGTAGACGCTGACAATATCATTGCAAATGTAGTGCGCTAGATTCCTTCTCCTTTTGTGTTGGAGGAAGTCTATGTCCCTCAAAAGGACTCAACACCTCTCTGGAAAAATTCACCATCAACTTCAACAATCCAGACTCTGCAAACACCTCATCCAATTATTGACAACACGAACATGGAGATTGATGAGTCTGGTAAGAAACCATTATTCAATGTGCATATTTATTCAAACTATTACTCACTCTTCAGTAGTTGGCATACCACTCGAAAAGATCTTAATTATGCATCTCCTTTTTTTGTTTCCTGAAGATAGTGAGGTAGGGGTAAACGAAGCAATTGTGGCACCTTCCATGAATATAAAAATTGTATATCATTCGGAAAACATCAATGATATTGAACCTCCGTCCTTCGCACTCCATTTATCTCAACATGCCATTGCTGATAAAATGGAAACAAATGTGTCAGGTATTGGAGACCATCTTTATTCTTCAAATTATGCAATTACTACTTATATAGTTAGTGTACTAACCATTGTATACGAACTATGCGTTCGTTTAGGGTTAGCTGATTTGGGGAATTTAAGGGTAAGTAAACCTCAAACGGAAACATATAATACTCATAATAGTACAAATGTTTAACCATCGATGATGGAGATTCAACATCCATCCTTCTCATTCAATTTAACTCAACCCAATGTTCTTCAAGAAATAAACACTGAAAGTTCTTCTAAGCATCGTAATGAACAGTCTACGCATTTAGAAACTCATATATCAGGTAATATAAACCCAACCGCTGCACCAGGAGTAAGTTCTGAGGATTTCATCAAGGTACTATTTTATGTGTAATAAGCACTATAATTTAAACAATTTTATAACAACTATTGTTGATCATAAAAATGTCTAAACTAGGTTTCTCCGCTTTCATATGTTGAAAGCATAAAGGAAGCCAATATTCTACTGGATTTTTCAAATAGCTTTCATAAACTGATTTTTGTTGCCTTCTCTAAGGTATTTTGGTGTCCGGTCCATTTAGAAAAGTGGATGGTTTCAGACACCATAACCTACCTATGTTAAAGTCTAAGGCATCTTAATTCTTTAGTATGTAATTCATAATATCCAGGTATAAAACGTTGAAAAATTTACCATTGAAGTCAATGAAGATGAATCAGAGACATTGTTAAACATACGCCAGCAGACGAGAAAATGCACGCGGAATAATCCAAAGAAAGGTAAATGAAATGATTCATTATCAATCACGCCAAAAAGAGGAAGAAGAGGGAATACCCAAAAAGAAGTCCACAAAAAGAGGTTGTCAGAATAAGTCGCAGGGTAAGGACAAAGCCTGATACCTTCATCCCTCATGCTAATGCACCAACAAAAAACGAGTAAAGAAGTGGCAAAAACAAAGAAAAAAGTACTCTTACCATAAGTAGAGGAGGACAATGTAGAGGAAATCACTTTCTCTCCTATCATTCTTGACTTCAAAGCTTTCCAGGAGCTCACAAAAATAGAATGTACCAAGTTTCGAGCTGTCATTGAGATATCCATGTTACCACTCCACCTTCCCTCAATATTTTTTTTCAAATTTCCAAAAATCAACCAAATAACTTGTTCGATCAGGGTGTACGACCTTGGTGACAACCTGAGCGTGGAAAACACTGTGTTCTGGACCTTATTTCAACTAACAGAGATCTGGAAACCCAATGTAAGTTTTAACAATTTTTATGGTAGTTTGAATATTTCAATTTCTTATAAGTAAATATTTTTGATATACGCATTATTCCTTCCTATGTTTTTGTTTCTCTAACGTCTTTTACCACTAGGTGGTGGATGTTGTTCTTCGTTTCATTCAGAAAAAACGAGATGAAATCCCCAATTGCAAGTTCGATTTTGTCCCCAATAGTTAGGTTATTGAGATGAGGCGTATTTGGGCATCGTTTTAGCGCACTCTTGACAAAAATAACTTTAAGTTCTCAATAATTTCAACATGGCCTATGTCAAAGCGTCCAAAATGGTATGCCTATATTGATACGATCTACAATGTTATTCTTATTTGTGTAGTGTATCTTGGGTTAGGGGTGGATATCGACCTCAAGAAACGCTCAATAGAAGTTTTTGACTCTAACTCGATCAAACTTTAGACCAAGAAGTGTAGCGTGAACTGAAGTTTATATCCACACCATTGCCTTTCTTCATAAATTGGCATGGAGTTTCGTTTGATTGCAGGGGAATTGGTTTTGACCCATTTCAAGTTAACCGGAATGAATTAGAAATTCATGTGGGAGACCAAGGTAATTCCTTACTCTACTTTATAAATTACTTTTAATAGTTTTGTACTCACTGAGATCATTGTATTTCTTTCTACTTCTCTCTAGTGTGGCAACAATTGTTCAACATATTCTTGACCATATAGACAAATGCTCCTTACTCAGAGAATGAAAATTTAAATGTAGCAGCAATGAACTACGAGATGGAAACATTTAAGTTCATTCAAAAGCCTTCAATTTCACAGTTAATGCTTCCTGATAAATGAACTTAATTGCATTCCTCTGACCCAAACTTTGTGGTTTTTTAAAATTTCCCATCAGGATTGACATTAATTCTCTTATTTGATGGTTTGTATTTTTTTTATTTCAAAACACTTTAGTTTGGATTTTACTTAGTTTGACTATCCATATGCGTAATCAAACTACTGTTTATAATGGAAATAGAGTGTAAAAGAATAAGAACATAGTAGAGTTATATAGAGCAATATAGGAAATTAAAAAGATGAACAAAGGCCTGCAACCTTAGAGATTTGTTACAAACTCGCTAAGTAATAGCCAAACTGAAAAAGGCAACAAGGATGAGCTTTTTCTCAACAAAAAAGTATGACATTTGTTATACTGACTACCACAAAATATTAACCGACTACTTATGTCATCATCTAATTTCTGCATTGTACTCATATAAAACTAGTTTTCTATCCAAACAGTCACCCTCTCACCCTATATCGCATTGCGGCAACTTGCTTTGTTATGTCCAGGCCTATTGCAACGCGTATAATGCCGCACTCTTGGTATCTAAAAAATTAAAACAAGGAATTTCATACAACTTTCTATTCATCTTAAATAGAATCATTATTTAGTGATTAAAAATTTACCTTGAACTTATCACGAGAACAAATTTTTAATTTTTTCGGCCTACCAGATGACCTCTTCACTCTTGGGGGCAGCAAATCGACACCCTCGTTCAAGGATGATCCAGTTAGAGCTTCTCCTCCAACCGAGGGCGTCAAATAAATGTTTTCATCATATGCAGAAACCCACGCTTCATTGTAATACTCTCTAATAACCAGTAGTTCGATTGGCATGTCTAAACGGACTGCTGCTGCTAGTGCATGCAAGTAAGGGATTTCCAAAAATATCGAATTCCTTGCAACTACAACTATTATGATCAAATTCAACCAAATAACACCATATTTTTTCGTTGACACTTGGAACTTTGTTAGGCATATAGGTCAGCATCTCCTTACCTGCTTCAAAATTTCTTTCCACCCTCTTTGTAACCTACAGAGTAAGGTAACCATTTATATCGTTTTCTTTGGCTTTTTCCCTTCTAATTGCAAACCAAATCATTATTTGGGTTATGATGTATTCTAACATAGTCAATAAAGGAAATTCTCTCGCTTCCTTTAAAACATTGTTCCAAGATTTTGCAATGTTGGAATCTATTATATTATAGTGTTTCCCTAAAAATGAGAGCGGCTTCATTGTTCAAAACCTATCAAAAATTACCATGTAAGGTGTAGTAAACACAAATAAAAACAATAAACATATTCGGTGTACTGTATACGTATATCCAGTAGTACGCGGCACAAGCCAGGTTTGTATTATGTATTTCCAAGAACTTCTTGTTGAAATCATCAATGATATACGATCTTGCTGCTTTCATCATTAAGAAACCTAGGGTTTTAGGATCAAAATTTGCGTGAACATTGCGGTACATATTTACCGTGCAGCATGCATGTTTGGCTCTGGTGTACACCTACAAATGCAAACATGTTTATGAAAAATGGGTATATAGTATATATGAAATTGTATACGACTTATATGTCTAATTTGAATTTTACCTTTGTCAACCCGGTGTACATACTTGCGTGCCGGTCCGATATTATAACCAAATCGCTTGTGTCATGAATGAAGGTTTTCAATCTCTCAAAAAATCACCCCCACGAGTCATCATTCTCACTATCAAAAATTCTGTAAGCTAATAGGAATACTTGAAAATTTTCATCCTGGCACACGGCCGTCAGCAGAGTGCCCCCATTTCTAGCTTTTAGTGAGGTTTCATTGAGAACCACAACCTTCCTCATATATGCGAATCCTTTAATACACGATGCGAATGCAGTGAAATTATACTTGAACCTTCTTGGTCCATCAGGTTTTGATACGAATTTCATATTACATTTGCTGCCTTTGTTTGTATGTTCCAACAAAGTCATGTAATTTGGCATTATTGCATAACTTCCAGAAACACTCCCTAACGACTTATCCATCGCTAGCTCTCTCGCCCTCCATACTTTCCAATAAGAGACATTAACGTAAAAATCATCAAGCATAATTTTCCTTACCGAAGAGGGGTTGGTCCATGCTTTATACCTAGATAATGCTTTGCAACAAGTTATGCGATAACTTGTGTTGTAGCCAGTTTATGGTAATGTATACATTCCTCAAGTGAACAACAATGCTCCAAACGAGCTTGTCTTATCTGGAAATTGGCAGAGCTATCAATATTTTTTGCGTACATTCGCCATGGGAAAGTGTTTGAAGTGCACATGAAAACCATGAAATCAGGAGACAATCTTGCTGTTCTAAAGTTATACTTTATGTTTATAGCATTTATTGCGACTTTGATTTTGCAATCATTCTTGTTCTTGAACACTCTACTAGAAAAAAGGTTATCATTGTCGTAATTTATGTCAAACAAAGCCAAAAAATATCCTGCACAATAAAAAAACCAAATTAAAAGTTTGTCGTCTATGAGATCGGGTAGTCGGTACAACACTTGGTCCTAGGTAGGAAGTATAAAAAAAGTACTTACGCCCACCTACACGTACCTTCAATACATAAATCATTGAAACATGGGGAGCATCGCGAGAAAGCAGTGATAGGTCATTGATGTCTTTAAAAAAACATTGCCTTGTGTTTCATCATCCTTTACCCAAGGGGCAACAGCAAGTTGGAAACGCTGCTCGCCTTCGCCATCAGATTCATCATTGCTCGATTCTGATGACATTTCAAACAGTTTCCTTGCAACTGAATTATGTGCTCTCTTGATTATAATTGCGTTATATGGAACATCAATGCTCATATCCACCATTTTTTGTTGTATATGCAAAATTCTCATATCGTATCTTGGGGGATCATAACTTTCATTCTATGAACATATTGGTCTCTTCCCTCCATCGTTACCGGTAGTTAAGACACCTAGACCAATAGCCAGTTCACATGTATCCCCTCCATCTGGAACAACAACACTTTCTGATTCGTTAAGGGTATCCACACACTAATTAGGGATGAAAGGTTTAAATGTATCTTGTTCTCCTTTTCTCTCCGAACCAAGCATGGCAAAATCATGATACATATCGCTAGGCTTGTCCATTTTGGGTCGGATAACCCAATCCGCCATGTACCCGACCCGTATTTATGGGTAAGGATCGGGTACGAGTAATGATAATTACCCGTTGGGGTCATGAAAAAAATTTTAAACGGGTAAGGGTAAGGTTAATTATTTGGGTACCCGAATTATCTGTTTACATAACTAAATTTATAAAATTATTTCAAAACTTAACTATAATGATAATAATTTCCTAAATAATTATAAATATTGTGTTATAATAAATATATGATTTAATAGACGTTAAAAACTAACAAATTCGGTTATTTTAGGTCATATTTTCAATATTTTTACTATTTTATTCAACTTTCTAAACCTTTTTTGTAAAGATATAATATTATAATCAAATATTATACTAATTTTAAAATTTAATATACATATTAGTCAAATTTATAAAATATATTACGAGTTCGAGTATTAAACGAATATTGATTTTAACTACCTGAACCTACCCTTACCTAAACCGCACCCCAACCGTACCCACCACTACTCGACCCATAATTTTACGGTATGCTTTGAATATTAATTTCCCATACCCTAACTACCCGTACCCGACCCATATCTGCTATTACCCGACCCGTTACCCGAAATGGACACCCCTACAGATCGTTAGTTGCTTCATAACCTTCTTCACCGTTACTCATATTGTCCTAATTAGCGGACCTTTCGTAGTTTGAGATCCGCTCCCACAAAGAATAATCATTACGACGCGAAAATTCAGATTCTTCTAGCTTAATACTAACAAACAAGTCAACTTCCTCAATTTCTCAACGCATAATCACATACTCCTGAATATCATGATCGTCTTTAATGAACTGAGGTTTAACTCAAGTATCTTCTTTAACTGTCATCCATTGCGGATACTGATATGACATTGTCATATTTTTAAAATGCCTCGGAATTGTATTGTTGTAACAACAAGGTTTACAAAGTCAAAATATGGTATACCTAGATATATCCACATTTGTTTCCTCTCTTGATTTGGCGTAGGGGTGAAGTACCATATTCCCCATTTGATTTATGTCACGTTCCAAGAACAAGTGTGACTAGGTCCTGACTCCCAAGCTGCAAAAAAAAATTAACATCATTCAGTTTATTAATAGGTCTATTACTGTAATTGGTACAAATATATTTACTTCTTCTTTTTTCAACAAATAATACAAATACTCTATATATTTCTTTTCTACGATTTAGGTTGTTATTTTACTATCGTCTTTTCTTTTCAGTATTACAGTTCTATTATGGTTTTGAGTTTTGTTTTCATGAATTTGGGCTTAGTTTTCATGCCTTTGGGTTTATTTTTCATTTTTTGGGTTCAGTTTTCATGCTTTTGGGTTTAGTTTTCATGGCTTTCGGTTATGGTTTTGGGTATAATTTTCATGGTATTGAGTTTAGTTTTAATGGTTTTCCGTTAACTTTTCATGGTTTTCTGTTTAGATCAAATTAAACAAAAAATAAATAAATCCTTAGCCGATTAAACGAATTTTGGATACTGATAGGATATATTAATAACTAAAAAGATATTACGATAAAAAACTTTGCAATGAGAGAAATGTATATCACTATTCCAACGGTGTGGATGATATGAATAATGTAATAAGTAGCTTACCACAGTAAATCTTCTAAACTGATAACATGTGCTGCACTTGGTATACTATCCATCTCAATTTTATTTTATTTTATTTTTTTGCTGAGAAATTAATCTGTCTATTTCCTGTAATATAGAACTTCGACGATATAGAAGAAGCTTTTGAGAGGGAAATTCAAATAACAACATTTTTTAGGATAGAGAAATGATTGAAGGAATGGACGTCAACACTTGCAAATTCGCCGTCTGACACCATATCAGGTACACAATAGACAGTCTACCATATAACGAACATGTGGACGAGTTTATGGACAAAAAGGAGATACACATGCCATATACATTTTGCAATAACTAATTATACAAACAATGGATAAATTATTAATATTGTACCTATTAATGGTTATTTAGCTAATAAGCCCTAATTTAAATAAAAATGAGCAAATGTAGTTCTTTCAATGGGTGTTGTGGTATATTTAGTTATATATGAATTATATGTTGTTTGTTGGAAAGCATTTGAATAAAATAGAACTCGCGTTGAGAGTATACAAGGAGTGATTTCTTGTGAATGTTCATGTAGACGAATTGAGCCAGTACAAAAATTTGTATTGAGGAACTATATATGGAAGGTTACGATTATTGTATCATACATCTATGTTAATTCTTACTTGCTGTATATATAAGGTTGTAATCACATTATGAGAAATATAGAAAACCCTTTATACAAATAACTTTTCTTGACATGGTATCAGAGCCAAACCTAAACTCTTAAGTTTTGTTCTTGACGGCTGCACATTTTTTTCCTTCTCTGTTCTTACTCTCGGTTCTTCTCTGTTTTTCTGCATCATGTCGGATGGGACTTCAAATCCAACGGAACAGTCTTAGCCTCTTCACACAAGAAAGAGAATTGATCCGTACGATCTCTCGGCTGGAGATAATCCATGATCTATTATCTCCCAACCTCAATTACGTGGATCAAATTATGATGAGTGGTCCATGAACTTAAAACTTGCGTTACGTGCAAGAAAGAAATTCGGTTTTGCTGATGGTTATATTCCAAAACTAGATGAGAATTATGAAGATTTGGAAGATTGGTGGGAAAATAACGCAATGGTTGTTTCCTGGATCAGACTAACCATTTCCCTTGACTTGAGTAGTTATTTATCTCATCATGAGATTGCTCATGATCTCTGGAACCATATACAACGTCGGTTCTCAGTCAAAAACGGACAACAGGTTCAATGTCTTAAAACTGAACTTGCAAATTGTCAACAAAAAGGCCTTGTTGTCGAGGCATACTACGGGAAATTAACCAAGATTTGGTATGGATTATCTCATTTTCAACAAGCTATAACAACTGATGAAATTGCTTAGGAAAGGGAAGAGGACAAGCTTCATCAATTTTTGATGGGCTTGGATGACTTTTTTTTTGGTGCTGTCAAGTCATCTTTACTCTCTCATGATCCCCTTCCGTCTATTGAGGATGCGTATCAGGTCGTTATACATGATGAAGAGTCATGACATTCTAGTCGGATGATGGATGAACGTTATGATGCAGCTAGCTTTGCAGTTCAGACCACACAATATGTTTTTGACAACATGAGCTTTGCGGTTCAATCGGGTAATTCTAAAATCGTTATGCTGCATCACTTCGTGATCCTTCTGCGATATGTTCTAGATGTGGTCAAAAGGGTCATTTGGCCGAAAATTGCTTTAAAAAAATTGGTTATCCCTGGTTGTGGGGTGATAGACCTAAATCGAAGCCACCGTTTTCAGTTCAACCTGCCTCGATTCCGTCTGTTCGTCGTTCTTCTTCCAGCACTCCATCACTTCCACAGGCTAATCATGTCGTCTCTGCTCCAGCGATACATCAGGCTAATTGGGTCATAACTGATGCAGACAGACAAGGATTTACAGGGTTAAATGATCAGCAGTGGAAAGTGTTGGTACAAATGCTGAATCAAAATACAGCATGTTCTTCATCTCGCCTAACTGGTAAGAAATTTATCGAGTCTTGGATCATCGATACCGGTGCTTCTAACCATATGACAGGTTCGTTGGATTTTATAACACATGTGCGTATAATAGATCCGGTTTATATCAAACTCCTGGATGGACGTTATCCCATTGCTACCAAATAAGGATCTGTTCGATTTGGTCCTCAATTACAGTTGATCAATGTATTCTTTGTGGATGGTCTACACTGTCATCTCATATATGTTTCTCAATTGACTCGGGATAGAGGCCGTTTATTACAGATTTCTGACAAGCTTTGTGTTATTCAGGATCGTATGTCCCAGACGATGATTGGAGTGGGTGAGCAATTGAATGGCTTGTATTGCTTTAGAGGAGTGGATACTGATGCAACAGTACACACATTACAAACACAGTCTGCCGATGTGTGGCACCGTCGCCTTGGACACCCATCCACTAAAACTATGGAGATGTTGAATTTATCTAGTACTAGTAGTCGAGATTGTTTTGATTCTAAAAGTTGTGACGTTTGTATACGAGCAAAGCAAACCCGAGACTCTTTTCCTTTGAGTAATACTAAGACTACATCAATTTTTGACTTAGTACATTGCGATATTTGGGGTCCCTATCGGACCACTTCTGTTTGTGGCTCGCGTTTCTTTCTCCATGTGTTAGATTATTTTTCTCGCGGTCTCTAGATTTTTCTTCTCCCTGAAAAATTTAATTCAACTGCTACTCTAAGAAATTTCATTGCATTTGTTAAACGACAGTTTGAAAAGAAAATCAAAATAATTCGAAGTGATAACAGTTCCGAGTTTCTCACACTCACTCCTTATTTCCGGGAAAAAGGCATTGTACATGAAACGTCACGTGTCGGAACACCGCAACAAAAAGGATGTGTTGAACTCAAACACCGTTATATCTTGAATGTCGCTCGAGCTCTACGATTTCAAGTGTCAGTACCGGTGGAATTTTGGATTTTTTGTGCTTTGACAGCGAGATATTTGATAAACTGCACTCCTTCCGCACTTTTGAACGGAAAAACCCCCTTTGAAATTCTCTATCATCGACCACCTCCAATGAATCATCTCCATTTTTTTGTTGTTTATGTTATGTACAAAATCAAAAGCATAATGGTGACAAGTTTGCAACGCGTGGAAATCGATCTATCTTTCTTGGCTATCCATTTGGTAAAAAGGGTTGGACTACATATGATTTGGAAACTCAACGTATTTCTCATTCCAAGGATGTGGGTTTCATCGAGAATACATTTCCTTTTGCGATATCATCATCACTTGTTACAGACTCTATAATTGGTCCTCTTGCACCATCAACTACCTATATTCCTGATGATGATCTGCCTATTCCGGCTCCACCTGTAACTGTTCCAGCCTCTGCTCCGCCTCCTCTGTTTGCTGAAACGTCTCCTCTGTCTGATGATGTGCTTCCTGCGTCTACATCATCACCAGTTGGTCCTACATCACTATTAATTCTGTCTCCTCACCAGACTCACCATCTTTACCATCGACTACGGATTCTCCAGTTTTGGGCAAAGGCAAACGACAACGATTTCACTATGTAAAACTTCAGGACTTTATTGCTAACACAACACATGAGACTCATGAAACTGATTTTACAGACACTAGTTGGTATCCACTTACATCATTCATTGATAACACTCGCTTCTCTCAACAACACCGAGCTCACCTTGCTGCTATTACTACTCACACGGTTCTTCAGTCTTACACAGAAGTTGTACCTCATGACTGCTGGCGCCAAGCTATGTGATTAGAGATCGATGCTCTCGTCAAAATCAGACCTGGACAGTATAGTAATTACCTCATGGTAAGCGTGCTTTAGGTACCAAATGGGTCTTCACTATTAAATTTTGTTCGATGGATCCATTGAACGTCATAAGGCTCGACTTGTTGTGCTTGGCAATAATCAAACTGAGGGTCTTGATTATAATGAAAATTTTGCACCCGTTTGTAAGATGACAATGGTATGGTCTTTTCTTGAAGTCTCGGTCTCTCGTCAATGGGAAATTCACCAAATGGACGTTCATAACGCCTTTTTACATGGTGATCTTAATGAAGAAGTATACATTCGTCCTCCTCCGGGTTTTCGCACTGATGACAAACGTCAAGTCTGTGAATTACGGAAGTCTTTGTACGGGCTTCGTCAAGCTCCCGATGTTGGTTTTCTAAGCTCACAAAGGCTTTCCTTGAGTACGTTTTCCAACAGTCTCTCTTGGACCATTCGTTGTTTACTTATGTTGATCCAGCTCGTGCTTCTCGTGTTCATGTTTTGATTTATGTTGACGACTTGATCATCTTTGGTAGTACCTCCTCTCTTATTTATGAGTTCAAATGCTACTTAAGCTCTTGTTTCCATATGAAGGATCTTGGGGTATTGAAATATTTTCTCGGCATTGAGGTTGCGTGGAGTTCGGTTGGCATGTACCTTTGCCAAAGAAAATACACACTGGATATAATTGCTGATGCGGGTCTGTTAGGTGCCAAACCAGTTACTCATCTTGTTGAACAGAATCATAAATTGCCCCTTGATGCAGGTGATTATCTCAAGGATCTTTTTATTTACCGTCGTCTTGTTGGTCGTTTGATTTATCTATGCGTAACTCGGCCAGAATTGTCATATGCAGTACATCTTTTATCTCAATTTATGCACACTCCTCGCGTTGAACATTGGGAAGCTTTTCTTCGTGTCGTTCGTTACTTGAAGCTTAATCCCGGCCAGGGTATACTATTACGTTCTGATTCGGATTTGCGTCTTATTGCGTGGTGTGATTTGGGCTGTGCTCGTTGTCCGCTCTCACGCCGCTCTATTACTGCTTTATTTATCCAACTTGGTGGTTCACCAATTTCTTGGAAGACGAGGAAACAAGACACGGTTTCTCGCTCATCGGCTGAAGCGGAATACCGAACTATGGCTGATACTGTATGTGAGTTGTTGTGGCTTCGAGGATTACTCACTACCTTAGGTGTTGATTGCACCTCACCGATACCGCTGCATTGTGACAACCAATCCGCCATTTATCTTAACGCCAATCCGATATTCCATGAAAGAACGAAGCACATTGAGTCCGACTGTCATTTTATTCGTGATGAAATAGTCAAAGGTGTGATTGCTCCCTCTTATGTTCAAAACAATCACAACTTGCTGATATTTTTACTAAAGCTTTGGGAAGAAAGGAATTTGAGGAATTCAAGCTCAAGTTGGGTATTTGTGACCTCCATATTCCACATTGAGGGGGGGGGGGATATTGAAGAACCATATATGGAAGATTACGATTGTTGTATCATACATTTATGTTAATTCTTACTTGCTGTATATATAAGGCTGTAATCACATTATGAGAAATATAGAAAACCCTTTATACAAATAAGTTTTCTTGACAATTTGTGGTCTCGAAATCTAAACAAATCGCAATTTTGGGTTCATTTTATGTGGATGACTCATGGAAGTTGAAGATTTTAGTATTTGAAAAAACTCATTCAATGGTTGCACATAGAGTTCTTAATTCAACATGAGGTTTTCTAAAATTGTAGCTTATTCACCAACACAAAACTTATAATAAGGTAGACTTACTCGCAAGAAACGCCTTAACCAAAATTATTCTTTTTTTAATAGGACTTTAATTTTTTGTAAATAAACATAAAAACTCACATTTTTTCCAAAAGTATTTTTTTGTGCTAAATTTACGGAAGGCACGATGTGTTTATTTCTATGTTTTTTACCATGAACATATGTTTCTGCGTTTTTAACCGGAAAACGTGTTTTCACATTTTTAGAGAGAAAACACAATTTTATGTTTTTGACGTTTCTACCAAAAACATATTTTTTACGTTTTCACGAAAAATATTATTTTACATTTTTAGCAGAAAAATACATTTTATATTTTTGGTGTTTGGGTGGAAAAACACCTTACTACACTTTTGGTGGAAAACGTAGTATTTCCATCTAAAAAAATAGTTTCGTTGTCTTTTGATAATATATATTCATTTAAACAAATACAAAAACTAATAAAACTGCATGATAATTCGTCCGACCATAGAAACAAATGGGTCCTATGATCTATCTCAGTATTGCATTTCTTCTTCAATACAGTAAACAGCATATGAGGCACTCTTCGTTTACCATGTCATTTTAACCATGAATTCATTAATTTTAAAATAATGTTAAAAACGGAAAAAAAAAAACATTTCCATAATTGAAAGTTCTAAACAACCAGGATTCAATATATATATATATTTTTTTTTTTTTTAATAGATATTTTATTTATTTTAGTAGAACCAGAAATAGCCCAAAATTACAATTTCAACCCAAAACAAAATCAAGCCCACAATTTCCTAAAATCCAACAATCCCAGAATGGGCTTCGAGGCCCAATAACAAGTAAACCCTAGAAGCCCAAAACTTAAAACTAAGAAAACCATAATCTCAAATTCGGCGCCGCTAGCTGCAGACTTCACTGCTAGTAGCCGGTGACCCGACGCCGGACACCTGAATCGATCTGCCACTGATTGCCCACGCTGGAACTGAAGTTGGGAAGGAGGTGGATGAGGATGATCTAACGCCACAGCTCGGGGATTCGAAACGGGGGTAGGTTTCCGGCGACCAAGGAAACCGGTTCCTACACCGTCAAAAACGGATCCCGACAGTCCTGCTCCCTAGATCTACCGAGATACCGCGAGACCTCTTACCTTCTGGGGAAGAGAACTGTAGCCACCTTGAGGTCCCCGTGCTTTCCCCTTGCCGACCACCGTGCTTCGCCGACGCATGCAAACTGGTCGGAGTGCGATGCCGTGAAGCTTCTCCTTACTTTCACCAGAGCCACCGTGAGATTGAGGATAGAAGGAAGATTACATGACTGAAGAAGCTGTAGAAGAGATTGACGATTTTTGGGAGAGCTCACAGGCGCTAGCTCTCACCAGCGAGCTCAGAAGCGGAAGATTGAATGTTGTGCTCGGCTGGAAGTTTGGGAGTTCGCCTCCTCTCTATCCCTCCACAAGTCTCGTTTCAGATCAGAAAAGGGAGAGTTGAGAGAGAGAGAGAGAAAGGAAGAGAGAAAATTTTAACTAATAAAAAGTTCAACAACCAGGATTCAGTGTTATAATTGTTTACACTTTTGACAAAAAATAAAAAATAAACAATTGTTTACACTTTTAAACACTTTCTCCAGCTTGTTTTATTTGACTTTTTGCGGTGCTCTTTCAATTTCTTTCATTCTGTCCAATTTTTCGTCTTAAAGCAATCATTCT
Source organism: Iberis pinnata (assembly GCA_900406425.1). Classification (NCBI taxonomy): domain Eukaryota; kingdom Viridiplantae; phylum Streptophyta; class Magnoliopsida; order Brassicales; family Brassicaceae; genus Iberis; species Iberis pinnata. The sequence goes on along the minus strand of OVBE01002303.1, from coordinate 1,273 downwards.
ACTCATAGTCTTATAACATTGTATGTGACCCGATTTGTCAAAAAAGGATAAAACATCAATATAAGTTCTAACTTTTAATGATTAGATTAGGATTGAAGTAATTAAGAGAATATCGAGGTTAAATCGTGAATTGTAACACATAATTGAAGAGTTAAAAAATCATGGCAGGTGAATTACGCAATTAAATCTTAAAGATCTAGACCAAAATAGATAAATAGAAAATCTGATAAAATTAATTTATGATGTTTGGCTAAATTTAGAGGTATAACTACAAAATAAAAGGTGACAGAGAAATCTGATTGAACTAAAATGTATTTAATATTTTCTGTCAAAAAATTAAATAATTAAAATAAAATCTAGAGTAAGTTTGAAAATTAACTGATATATTATTATAGTATAAATTTAAAATTTATGTTAATTGTTTAGCATATTAACTATTAAAACTTAATTTGTTTTTTCTTTAAATAACTGAGATGAGGAAAGATAAATAAAATGAATAGTTAATATGTTACATATCTTAGATTGGCGGTGCTTAGCCAAATCTTAACAACAACAAAAAAATAAATAATATAAAAGAAAATTAGTTAGGGAACATATGTTAGAGTGATATGATTCTCAATCATATCAATTACACTTAAATATGTATCAATAGAATAAGGAAACTTCTGTACATTATAAACCAATGTAATTCATCATTGTGAATAATAAAAAACACTTTTTACATAGTATCAGAGCAGGTTATTTAATCTACTTTTTTCTTTTTTTTTTGCCCCAGCCGTCATTCTTCTCTTTAACGTTATTGTTGGGATATCAACTCTTGTCCTATAAAAAAGAAGAAAATGGCCCGTCCACCTCCGATTGCCAACTACAGGTCATCCCTACAGAAATCCGCGTCCAGCTCAAAAAGGAAGCAAGACCAAACGTCGGCTACAACTGGTAGTGAAGATACCTGTCCTCCTTTAGAGCGCAGGAAGAGACGCCGAACTGCTTGGGACCGGGAAAGAAGGGAGGAGGTGGTCACGATCGAGGATCTCGAGGAGCCGATCTCGACCGCTGTTCCTACTGGGGAACAAGGTTTGATTGGGGAAGTCCCTGCTGGGGGGGCAAAGAACAGGTGCTGATGTTCCTTCTGTGGAACATCAACAAACAGAAGAAACTGCAGAGGAGCAGTTAGTCATTCCTCCAGAGAATGCGCCCACCGCCGACCTGTCAACTACGCCTCCTGCTCCTGCTGCCGAGACTATGATTACCTCCCAAATATTGGGAGAGATGA
>OVBE01002302.1:0-31269 GCA_900406425.1 Iberis pinnata | reverse complement strand
ATTAAAAGGGTAATTGGAACACAATTGGTGTATTAAAATGGAATTTTCCCTAATATTAACACATATTACAAATATCACTAACACCCCCCCCCCTCAATATGGAGCATGGAGATCATGAATGCTCATCTTGAGCTTGAAATCTTCAAAGTCGGCGCGACCAAGTGCCTTAATCATGATATCGGCAAGTTGGTTTTTGGAGGACACATGAGAGGTAGCAATGGTTCCATTTTGTACCGAGTCCCGAACGAAATGACAATCGAGCTCCACATGTTTTGTTCTTTCATGGAAGACCGGGTTGGCAGCGATATGAATCGCTGCTTGACTATCACAGAAGAGTGTCGTGGGAGTGGAAGTGTCGATACCGAGTTCTGAAAGAAGACCTTTAATCCAAATGACTTCGCGAATAGTGTATTGCATAGAGCGATACTCCGCCTCAGCCGAAGAACACGAAACCGTTTTCTGCTTTTTAGTCTTCCATGATATTGGTGATTTGCCCAGTTGAATAACGTAACCCGTAATGGACCGACGGGTCAGTGGACAACTAGCTCAATCTGCATCACACCAAGCCGTAAGAACAAGAGGAGAATCAGAACGCAGAAGAATACTTGTCCGGGATTGAGCTTCAAGAAACGGACCACCCGAATTGCAGCGTCCCAATGAGCCTGTTTCGGGTGCTGCATGAATTGAGTCAATATGTGTATCGCATAGCCGAGATCAGGTCGAGTAACAGCTAGGTAAATCAAACGCCCAACTAGACGACGATATCGAGCTGGATTATCGATATCATCACCCTCGGCCAAACCCAACCTATGGTTTTGATCTATTGGAAAAGAGCTAAGACGCGAACCAAGCAACCCCATCTCGGCGATTATGTCCAAAGCATATTTGCGCTGGCTGAGATATATGCCTTGAGGACTCCATGCGACCTCGATTCCCAAAAAATATTTGCAAACGCAAAGATCTTTCATATGAAAGCAAGTGTTCAGGTAACGCTTGAATTCTGCAATCAGTGAAGATGATGAACCAGTAATAATCAAATCATCCACGTAAACAAGAACATGTAACTGATTATCTCCATTATGCAAAATAAAGAGAGAGTAATCGGACCAGCATTGGCGAAACCCATACGTGAGTAAAGATGTGGTTAGCTTTGCAAACCAACATCGTGGAGCTTGCCGAAGACCATATAAAGACTTCTGTAATTTACAGACTTGAGTATTGTCCGCAGTGTGAAAACCCGGTGGAAGTTTCATGTAGACATCTTCGACCAAGTCCCCATGTAAAAAGGCGTTGTGAACATCCATTTGATGAACTTCCCAGTTTTTCGCTGCAGAAATTTCAAGAACCGTTCTAACCGTTGTCATCTTGGCAACGGGGGCAAAAGTTTCTTCATAATCACGACCCTCAATTTGTTTGTTTCCTAAGACCACCAAGCGAGCTTTATATCGTTCAATACTGCCATCATATTTGTATTTAATTGTATATACCCACTTACAACCGATGGCGCGTTTGCCTGGCGGAAAATGTTCAATCGTCCATGTCTGGTTTTGATCCAAAGCTTCGATTTCAGATTGCATAGCCTGCCGAAAGTTTTCATCTTGTACAGCTTGTGAATAATGTCGCGGTATTTGTGCCGAGACAATGGCATTGAGATAGGCGGTATGAGTAGATGAGAAACGTGAGTTTGACAGATACTCGGTGAGAGGATAGGTGCTTGACGAGGTAACAGACTCCGTATGTAGCACATAGTCGGACAATCGGGCCGGTTTTTTTCGTTGACGTTGACCGTGACCCAGCAGGCTCGTTTCTGGCGTTATCGATGCCGGAGAAACAGGTTCCGGGAGTTGATTTGTGGGCGGAGCCGGAGCCAGGGTGGCTGGTTCGTCAAGAGAAGGAGTATCAACGACAGTTGGGACGGGTTGAGGACAAGGTCCAGGTCCATCGGCATGAGGAAGTTCATCAGTGTCATCATCAGAGAAATAAGAGACCGGTTGAGAAATAGCCGGACCAGGCCCTGGTTCGGTTTGCCGTGAATCTGTGAAAGGAAAATCAGATTCACAAAAGATTATGTCCCGAGAAACAGAGATTTTCCCGGTTTGAAGATCATAAACTCTCCATCCTTTTTGTCCAAAAGGATATCCAATAAAGACGGACTTATTGCTTCGGCTAGCAAACTTGTCCTTGTTGCGGTTTTGGTTGTGAGCAAAACATAGACTACCAAAAACGCGAAGATGAGCAAGCGGCGGCGGCCGAGCATACAACATTTCAAAGGGTGTTTTACCACCGAGAGGTGCAGCCGGTGTGCGGTTGATAATATAATCGGCAGCCAAAACACAATAGCCCCAGAATTTAAGCGGGAGTGAAGCTTGAAAGCGTAAAGCTCGGGCAACATTGAGTATATGTCCATGTTTCGACACGACCGTTTTGCTATGGCGTACCGACACACGATGTCTCATGAACAATGCCTTTCTCTTTAAACAATTGTTGAAGAGAAACAAACTCACTCCCATTATCACTTCGAATCGATTTCACTTGTGTTTCAAATTGCCGTTCAACCATTGCAATGAAGGTTTTAAGTTGAGTAGGCGCAACTTGTTTATTAGGCAGCAAGTAGATCCACAAAGCCTGAGAGTAGTCATCCAATATTGTCAGAAAATAAGTGGAACCACATAAAGCCGGTGTCCGATAGGGACCCCAAAGATCGCAATGAACTAACTCAAAAACTCTTGTAGTTTTATTCATACTCAGTGGAAAAGAATCTCGACAATGTTTTGCGCGTATACAAATCTCACACGCTTTATGATCAAAAGTACTTTTACTCAAATCGGAAATAGATAAAAGAGATAAACCCTTGGAAGATAGATGTCCCAACCGACGGTGCCATAACTCAGCCGATGTATCGCTGATGAGATGCATCGCACTTGCAACATTCATATTCCGAAAGAAGTACAAGCCATGATTTTGATCAGCCGCTCCAGTCAGCGTCTTCGTAATTCGGTCCTGAATCACACACAAAACATCAGTAATCTGAAATATGCAGGCTCTGTCGCGAGCTAGCTGAGATACAGAAATCAAATGGCAACGTAGTCCATCTACATAATACACATTCTGGAGTGTAAGATTAGAACTCATCAATACTGATCCATAGGTCGTAGAAACCGTATATTGACCATTAGGAAGTTTGATGGAGACGGGAGGCATTGCACAGAAAGTTTCAAAACAATTCTTGGATCCGGTCATATGATTTGTAGCTCCGGAGTCTATTATCCAAGAGGTAGAGGGAACCGTACCTGTCAATGCCGAAGAATTGGATTGACTACGTTCATTTAAGAGCGTCACCAAGCTCTCCCACTACTGATTGGTAAGGCTGGTCAGTCCAAGACGATCGGTATTGGTGATCATAGCAGCGACAGTTGGAGATTCCGTCGCGGTCACCGCATTCACACGAGCATGATCAGAGTTTCGAGAATTACCGCGAGACAAGGAAGTTTCAGGTTGAGAGAAAGATGAACCACGAGTTTTAGAGCGATCCACCCACTATTTGGGATAGCCGATTTTGCGAAAACAATTCTCTGCCAAATGCCCTATTTTCCCACAAGCAGTACACACGGGACGTGAACTAGATGATTGTTGAGCAGGAGCTCGAGCTTGGACTGCGAAGCTAGATTCTTCAACTTTAACAGCTTGTAAATGAGTAGCTAATTTAGATTCTTCATCTTGTATGAGTACACTGTACACTTCGTCCAAAGATGGCAGAGGGTTGCGAGAAAGAAGAGCCGATTTAACGGGACCATACACAACATCATCCAAGCCCATTAAAAACTGGTGAAGTTTGTCTTCTTCACGCTCCTTTTGCACCTCTGCCATAGTCTTAGCCTGTTGATAATCAGCAAGACAAGTCCACAATTGAGTAAGCCTCCCGTAATACGCCTCTATAGGAAGCCCCTTTTGGTGACAATTGGCTAATTCGCTCTTCAAGCGTTGAGCCCTTTGGCCATTACGAACCGAAAACCTTGTCTTGATGTGTGTCCAAAGGTCAGCCGCTATCTCATGATGTGAAAGAGAAGTGCGCAGCCTCTCTTCGACGGTAAGTTTGAGCCAAGATATCACCATAGCATTATTTGCCCACCAGTCATCAAGATCTTCATCATCATCAGCGGGTTTGGGTATAGAACCGTCAACGAATCCGAATTTCTTCCTTGCTTTTAAAGCCAAGCGTACATTGGTTGCCTACTCGTCATAGTTAGGTCCACGGAGAGGTGGTTGTGAAATCACCGTGCCTGGATTGTCTCCCGTAGACAAGTCATAAGGATCAATGGTCTTACGGGCTCTTGTAACGCGTGATTGAGAAGGATTGTCACCCATGATTGAAGAAACCGAGAATTAAAAGAGAAACAGAGCAAATAACTCTGAATCGGAAGAGAAAGAAACAGACTCAACTTTTCTATATGTGAGTTACTGCTCTGATACCATGTCAAATCTCCCAAGAATATGAAGATTTGTCTGTGTTATTCCATTAAGCTCTAGTGGCCGAAACATATACAGAGGGATTTACAAATAACCTAGCGTAATGAAGTAATCAAATTTAAAGTCTAATCTACCCTTTAATATTAACACATATTACAAATATCACTAACAAGTCCCAGATGAGCAGACTTGATAGACGCAGTTTCTTGAAGTGGGTTTAGCCGAGTGAGTCTGTCAACTTTTTGATTGTACCAGCACTGAAACCGATTGCCTTCTGGTCCAAGACTGATTAGTCCTATGCAAGTTTAGCAATAGATTAGTTAAAATGCATCTAAAATTCAGTCCAAGAAACAAAACAATAGAAAATGATTGAGTGAATGGTTTGGTAGTTCAGATTCAAGCTCTCGGTGTGAGCCATTGCGTGTTTAGAGTTGTCTGGAATTATTTTCAGTTTAATATCCTTCCTCTTGAGTTTAATTAGGTGTGCCTACAAATAAAAGAGAGGAAAATTAAATAAGACTTGATGCTCAAGTAAAGCTGACAGAATTGGAAAGAAAGGAAAGAGCAATATTGGGTGGTAAGAAGAAAAAAAAGAAAAGGAAAGTCTTGGCTGGCCAAATATATCCTTTTCCTTTGTCTCTCTAGCTCGTTATTCTCTTCCTTTTCTTTCTTGTCTTCCCTACAAAATTAACAAGAAGAAAACTCAGCCACAACTTGCAGAGACAATCCAATAAGAAAGCAATGCACAAGATCAGGGCCGGTCCAGAGCATAAGCAAGTGAAGCCACCGATTAGGACATCAACATTAAAAATACATTTTCGTTGAGATAAATGGGCATTTTTTTGAAATAAAGGGGCATTTTTTCTGAAATAAAGAAGATTTTTGTTGAAGTTTTAAAAATCTATATCATTAGTATCATCAATTATAGATTTTTCGTAGAAATAATATTTGTTAGAGATTCTAAGATGGTAAGCCAATTTTAATATATCTTAGTTAAATATTTTATTTTTGTTTTTTCATTTTAATCTTTGAACCGTAACGAACCGATAAATTAATTTATTTAAAAAAATTCACATATATATAAATGACACATTTTTCGGATTTGTATAAGGCATCCTAAAACGTTGGACCGGCACTGCACAAGATAAATTATTTGACTCAAAATAAATCAATGATAATCAAGCAACAATCAGTAATGACTTCATCGATTTAAGCAAGGCTTTTGCTTTGAATTTTCTTCAACTTATCTCACAGACTCAATGATATATCACTAGCAAACGTTCACGTTAAACAAGCTAAGGCAAGCAGAACGTAAGTGTAAGCAACAAACAATGAGATGATTCAAACTTTTTTTTATTTATTTAAATTTTCTGGGTTTTTTTATGGTGATAAGAAATAGACTCTATGACGAAGTTAAATGATTTTTATTTGGTTTTTTTTCTAAAAACTTAGAAAAGACATAAAGCAGAAGCAAATAACAAAGAAAAAAAGCAAAGTAACAGAGATAAGAACTAGAACAAGCAGAATCAAAAACTAAAGTTTAAGAAACTCCATATTTAGATATGTTGTTCAAGGTGGCTCTGATACCACTTGATGTAATCCTTCCCAATAGGAACGAACACACATTGAACAAGTATCTAATGGATAAATCTTGATAGAACAGATTGAGAGTGATAGATGAGCGGAATGATGACGAATGGATGCTGGTTTGAGATGGATTGATGGTAAGATGGATTTGTGCGGTTTGATGGATTGAATAGGAACCACAAGAGGTATGAAAGCCTCTTGATACACCTAAGAACCTCTAGATATTACACACCAAAAGAGTTTTTCTTGGATACTACACACCAAACAAAAATGAGTTGCCTTAAGAAGAAGACTCAAATTTGATAAAACGACAACTAGGTTTAATGGTTCACCTTACAAGCACTTAAATAGAGAAAACACAAGGCAAAATACTAAGAAAACAAGAGGAAGTGGTGTGTGACAAAGGTCTAGGCTTAATGGGCTTGTAAATATGGGCATTGGTCTTATTTTTTGGTTTAATCTTCATTTCGGCCCATTCTTCTCTTGTGAGCCAACTCTTGACTCTTTTAAACTATGTGGTTCCACACTTAGGTACCCAAGTTGCCTCATTAAAACCTGGAATGAAAAACCCATTTGGGACAAAACCATATTCAGGAAAAAGAGTACAACCTTGAGCCTCTGTAAGTGGTTAGACCATTGAGTTTGTGGATTTGTTGAAGAGTGCTTCTATCTTCATGAATGTTGGAATGAATGATGCTTCCATCCTCTTAGCTCTTTCTTTGAACTCCTTTTCAGCTACAAGTCCTTCTACAAGCTTAGCTACATGTATGTCCAAAGCTCCTTCTTTACCTCCTTGTTTAGGACTTCCTAGGATCATATCACAACTGGGCAGAGAGAGGCGGAGCGATGCCGGCCATAGCCGACATCGCCAACACCGAAAGACACAAGAACGACTACCTCGATTTTCGAGCTTGGAAGCGACTTGGAACAGATAGGGTTTTTTCAGTTTCTACGATTTATGAATTAAAATATGGTGTCAAAGAACAAATTTGCAATCTTGATTTACTCTTCGAAAAGGAATCAAAAGACTATATCTAGGAATATACTCTAACGTTTCTAAAAAATTGAATTTTAAGAACTATTATTTGTGCATTAAATAATATTTTTTAACATTCCTATTGTTGATATTAATTTTAATCTTATGATATATATATTGAAGATATTACGTTACTAGTGAGATCGGAATGTTGTGGTCTACTACATGATGACAAAAGAAAGAGTTATTAGTGATTGATAATTACGAAAAAATGTTTATTATGAAATATATGATATTTTATAATTACATTTTTTCAAAAAGACTCTAAAATTCAATTATTTAGGAAAAGAGAAAATAATTAATTATAAATTTCAGAAAGCTAAAGCAGGAGTATCTTTACGATATTTTAAGATTTTTTCTTCGTTTGCTCTAATAATGTGACATGTGTCCACCCTTAACATTAAATCAATAGCACTAGACCAAACCAAATTTGTAACTAATACTTATAAAATATCATTTTCTTTTTTTAACTAAAATTTGTATTATAATTAATAATTGAAAACTAAAAGACCATTTCTATAACTATATACTAGAGGTTATTCCGGGCTACGCGCGGCGGATTCTTTTGTTTATTGTTTAGAATGTTAAAAGTTTTATATAATGTGTTCATGTAAAGTAAAGTGACATTTAAATGTTAAAATATATTTTAATATGTGTTATTTTTTATCTGTCAATTAAGTTATTTGATTATTTATATTTTTTGTTTATTTATGTTTATTCAATATTTTTCTTTTTAAAAAAAATTCTCGTATTTGAATCCCTTAAAAAAAGTATGTACCAAGAGTTTTGTTTTAACATTTATATTTTATGTTTGTTCTTTCACTTGCTATTATTTTTACGTTTTAATTTTCTATTGAATAACTTACCGTTTGTTTTTATAACTTTATAAATTGAACATTTTTATTTTGTTACGTAAACATTTTTTTAATAAAATATAAATTATGCCAAATATACTTATTTACATGCTGCCAATTATAGATTTTGAGTAAACTATTTCTTTGGTATATCCAACAAAGCATAACTATAAATATTTGTCACAAATGATTGATTTGAATACAACTATTAGCTACTATTTGTTTTCTTTTTATTTTTTGATATATAGGAAAAAAAAAAGAATACAACTATCATATATTTAGTTAAAATAAAATATGGATATCCTTGTTGATTTGAATATTAGTTTTTAATCTTGTATAAATAAATTTGTTTGTACACCAATATATTAATTTTTATATTTTTGGGTATATATTTATCAAAACACATTTTTGTTTTCTCACGAATTTATTTGTTTTAGGTTGGTGAGTCCTTTTTTTGTCTAAACAAATCTTATGTACATTGTTTTTTTTTTTTTTTTTTTGAAGATATGAAAAAACATTTCAAGTTAACAACAAAAGTCTCCATTAGGAACTATAACATCTTTTCCATTTAAATTAAATCTTCAAAATATGATTAGAGTAAACAAAAGGAAAAATAAAATGGTATCCTAATTTGAAAGAATAAGTTGTTCCATTAATTTCGTTTTAAACGTGTTTCATTTTCAACATTCTCAAGCATTTACACGACAATAAAAATTTGTACATTATCAAAAATCAAAACTATTGTGAGTAAAACATTGAAATAACATTATACACTCCATTTAGAAAAACACATGAATTTATACATATGTAATGATACAACTTTTGGATAATTCTTGCTTAAGCATGGCTATAGCAGCAATCACATTTAAAGCAACGATTAACATTCTAAATGCCTCTTTCTTTATGCTATGAGTCTTTTTCACAAATATCTAAAAAAAAACTCCAATTAGAAGAAACATAAACCGCAATCAAACAACTAAATCTTGCAAACCCACCATTAAAATTTCTTCCATGGACATTGGAGTTTGTTGCAATGACCTTAAACTAGAACTTCCTACTTTAAGATGACAGCAAGCTTGGTGTAGTTTCATGAGCGAGTCCAATAGCTTCGCAGCTTCAACATGTGTGACTATATGGTTATTAGAAAATTATGACCTGTAGATTGTTTTATATGGGATAAAATTTTAAGTAATAAGCACATAATATAAGAGAGAAGACACTCTTTAACACCCCCATAGTACCTCTTTTGAGAATATCATGTTTCAAAGTTTCTATAACTTGACGAGCATAACTCACACAAGTTTCGTGTTGTCTGCTATAAATGTGTTTTTTAATTGCGGATACATTCTCTAAGAGATGCATTCCTTTGAGATGGAAGTTGCAACTCGTCAGCCACATGGACTTTTGAAGAACCCCACATAATATGTTTGAAAAATTTATGTGTAAACTCCATGGCCTTTACATCTCGTTTCTAAGGAAAGTAAAGGTTGTTGGATAAGAAAACATAAAAGGTCAGAAAATGAACTAATTTGTTATGTTCGAACCTCATATGGGTCTCTTATTACTTCAATTCACCATCTTAAAATATCAAAAAAAATTTCTTTAAGAAACCTCAATAGTCCAAATACGTCATCAGGTTTGCTTTGTAGAAGAGTTCCATTGTTACACCAACGATGTTTGGTATATAATCTCAATGCTATCTCTGTTGCAGCAGCTGCATTGCTCTCCACCATCTGAGCCTTATCTAAGCAAATCTTCAATCAAAATATTCTGGTGAGTGAAGTAGGAATTACAGAGTACCTAATAAAATATTTTTATCCGTGTGTAGTATGAGACTAGAACATACATTTTAGTGTAGTATGAAACTAACCAATATTGCAAACACTTATTGCAAACATTTTAAAACAATGTTTCAATATACATTTTGTTCAATATAGTATGTATGAGAAAGTATCATCAATCACACCTATTCTGGAACCTAAGACATTGCACATCACCATCATGCCTGTCATAGTCATGTGTCAAGTATTTTGTTTGTTTCGAGGAAACTGTTATTGCTCCGAGTTTCCGAAGCAAAGGTTCTGGTATTCCAAAATGATTCCAGCATAGGCACGATTAACAATTTCTTTGAGGACATATCTAACGGAAAAAATATATATTGTATAAGAACTATATCAGGGAACATCAAGTGAATGAACCTAATAAAAAGAGAAACATGATATACTTTAACCGCACATCCACACAATTGTATTTCTTGTATTTAAAAAAAAAATTTTAAATTATCAACACAAACTCTTGATGATACAATCAGTCAGTATCATTAAATCAGTTCAATCATCTTCCAAACTCACAATCTTTCCTATATTCATCACGAAAATGTACTAAGAAGTTACCCGCACAATAACATCCAATGAAATCTAATCAAAGATGTCAAATTATCTTTAAAAAATGATCGATTCTCAATACAAAGCTTTGTCGGCCATGGAGATTCAATGAATACTCCATTTGAGACAATTCTTCGCTGTCACCAAAACCCAATCTAGAATCAAATATGACTCTAAAATAGATACTGACTTCACAGAATGTGTATCGAAAGAAGACGAACCTCACTATTGGCGCTGAGGGAAAAATTTGACATAAGATGAAGACGAGAGAGAGAGAGGGAGAAAAACCAAAAGTCAATCGAAGAGAAGTCGAAGAACAAAATCTTTGAATCTAGTCCCTAGCTCCAACACAACGAAACCCATGACATAAAATACTGTTAAAAGCTTTGTGAGGTAGATGAAGGGGTTACATTTTTTTCTATAACGTATGCGTGTTAATAAATGTATGAAATAAAATGTGAAAAGATTCACGCTAGAGTTGTAATTCAACATTTTTATTTTTTATTGTACAAGCTTATGTGGCAGGATGAGAGAGTTTCTAAGAAAGCTGAGGTGGCAGCCTTGAGAACCCTCAAGCTATTCCTTTTATATAATAGAATATTCATAAGCTATTCTTACTACACAAAAATAAAATATTTTTAATGAGCAAAAAAAAAACTTTAAATAAATTCTTCCACAATGTAGTCGAATTTTGAATAAATTATTTTTTAATAAATTTTTATGTTTAAGATAAGCAAAAAAAATGTAATATTGTGATAGTGGTCGATTTTTTTAATCTTGATATTGTGCACAACACTATGGACAAGTAATCGAAGAAGAAGTAGTAATGAGAATCTTTCATTTACATCACTAATATTTATTTAAATGCGATATTAAATTCTTTTTTCTCCTACCTTAATTTTGCTATGTAAATTATTTATTTGGTTCACATCTTGTTCGCTTCACTGTGTATTAATATTTCTAAATTGTGATTTCATCAAGGTCTTTAATTGTGATTTGAATTTCATCATGGGGATGCAAACCAGTTTTCTTCTAACCCTCCGATGACTCTAGTGATAAGAGCTTGATTATGTCGTCGAGGAAGGCAAGCTCCGATTCTATTGATGGGATCAAGACTAGTATTTTAAGGATGTTTTCTTCTTGTGCTTTAATAATGTGACATGAGTCCGTCCTTCTAATACTAAACAAAAAACATTAAACCAAATAAAATAATATAAGCCCAAACCAAATAATCTATTAGAGTACAAGAATCATAAACAACATATCCTTACTAATATTTTAAGATTTTTCTTCTTGTGCTCTAATAATGTCACATGTGTCCACCCTTTCAACACTAACCCAATAACATTAGACCAAACCAAATTTGTAACTAATACTTATAAAATATTATTTAATAATTTTTAACTAAACTTTTTATTATAATTAAAAATTGAAAACTAAAATACCATTTATATAACTATATATATACTCATAGGCTAAATTGACTGCACAAACATTTTGGAGTTATAATTTTTAATAAAAAATTATTTTATGTTAATTATTTTTTATTAGAATAATATATTTTATTAAAAATTATATTTATAATAAGAGATGTAATACCAAAAATTAATATATTCTTAATACGAAAACTTTAAGAAAAAAATTCCTCCGTATTGTTATCTAATTGTGAATAACTTATTTTTTATTGTCGTTCTATGTTTAAGATAAGCAAAACACTATAATAATGTAATAATGGTCTAATTTTCTTTAGCATGATATTGTGCACAACACTATGGAAAAGTTATCGAAAAAGAAGAAACAATTTTGCCCATGGAACGCGTGAGATTTTTCCTAGTATATAAATATGTTAATTTTTTGACTGGTAGTGTGAGTTATCATTGAATTAATTTAAATTAGAAGTTAACTCAAAATATATCGCAAATCATGTTTTAAACAAAATTTGAGTTGCAATGAGTTATAGTTGATTTATCATGTTGACTGTTGACAATGCTGATCCATCTCTAAATAGCGCCTAAAGCGTAGTTAAAATTTGATGCCCTAAATTCGATGTATTTAACCACGGTACCAAAATGTTCTTAATAAATTTAGTGCCCTAATATTTATATAAATTTTGGCGTCTAAAACCTTTACTTTACGAGTTTTATCCCAGGACCATCCCTGGTGAGTAGTAATAAACTATATAAACAACAAATATTCTTATTATTTCCAATAAAATAGTTACTCGAAGATTTGTTTTATTTTTCCTAATTTTTAAAAAACTTATGTACATCCTTAAAAGTCTAGCATGTGGCTTTATGAAAGATATTCACTTTTTTCTCTCTTAAATTTAAGGTGAATACGTGTATTAAAAAATGGTATGGACGGCATTAATATTTTGTTGTTATCTTATGATTTATTTTTATATATTCATTTTATAATTAGTTTATTTAATCATTATTATATGTGTAAAAAAGTTATTATCTATAGTAACTTTAAGTAAAAGTGCAAATTGTCTACCGGTTGTTATCTTTGATATCTTGTTATTAGATCAGAGATATATGAATGTATTTTTTTATTGACACTAAATTATTATATAGATCCGTTGTGATTTAGAGATTAAAAAATAACTTTGAATCTAATTATTATTAATATTAGACAACGTTAACGTAAATTTACACTATAAATATTATCATTTATTCATATTAATGTTAACTAATAGTTTTTGTGGCAAATTACATTGGGAAAATTGCCATTTAATTCGTGAAGTTACTCAAAAGCGCCAAAATAACCTTGAACTACTACGAAAGCTAAATTAAACCTCAACTATGTTTGATTAAGCCAAATTAATATCATTATATTGTTGACTAAGCCGCCAAATTAGATATGACATTATCAGTTAACGGACGTCCGTTAGTTTCTCGTTAACCCTAAACGACGTCGTTTACACATTATAACAAACGACGTTGTTTTGTCAAGAAAAATACCAGTAAAACCCAAACTTTCAAATTTAAGCAATAAAAACCATCAACTTTTTATTAGGCCATTTTAATCTCAAACTTTCTAACATATGTGATTTTAATCCTAAACTATGATTGAGCGAGCCGAATTAAACTCTAACAATTTGTAACATTATTTAGTCTCGTGTGACCATTGGACATGTCATACCGAATCAATTAATAGATAAGTGTATTCAACATTCTATTATGACTCAAAGAGAAGATGTGGGCTTCAGTTGGGCTTATGTGATTGAGCATGGAAAGGGAAGCTCAATCTGCAATATTACATTTGTCTTAGTATCTAATCGTATCTCTATCTTTGTAAACGACATCAAATGATCATATATGAAATTATGAGAGTAGCGTCTCTGATCTGCTACATCTTTTCATCCTTTGTTCATCTCCACCTCCTATTTCTTCTAATTCTCCTCTCATTTCTTCTGATTTCTCATCTCATTTTTGTTCTCTTGAGAATCTTTGATTCAATATTATTACATTCATCTTTTGATGATTATTAATTACAAGTATCTTAATACGATTTGAAAGACTTTTTTGCTTACACTGTAATCCTCATGTTGTGAATAAATTTTACTGACATTTTAATAATTGTCGAATAATGAGAATTAGGAAAAATAAAATATGTGTCTGAAGAAACTTTTACTGTTGTACATCACAAAAAAAAACCAATAGAAGCTAAAAAGAGTGTCTGGAGAAGCTTTTACTATTGTGCATCTTATAGACCTTACATTTCACATAGTTTTAGTTTACTGCCTTCGTTAAAGATGAAAAAACCATAAGTTTAACGGTGTTGAAAGGAATTAACAGTTGACTAATTTGGAGTTTGATTCAGGTTGGTCAATCATAATTTAATATTAAAATGACATATGTTAGAAAGTTTGAGATTGAAATGGTCTAACAAAAAGTTGGAGGTTTTTATGGCATAAAATTGAAAGTTCGTGTTTTTTCTAACATTTTTCTTGACAAAACGACGTCGTTTGTTATAATTTGAAAACGACGTCGCTTAGGGTTAACGAGAAACTAATGGACGTCCGTTATCTTAGATAACGTCATCTCTAATTTGGCTTAGTCAACAAAATAATGATATTAATTTGGTTTAGTCAAACATAGTTGATGTTTAATTTAATTTTCTTAATAATTCAAAATTATTTTGACATTTTCGGTTAACTTCACAAATTAAATGACAATTTTCCCATCTATATATTAACATTTACCACAATAAGTTATCAATGGATTTGGTTTCAACTATGAGGAAGCTATGCTTTTATCATTCCAAATGCAGTCAAGATAGAGGAAAGCAAATCTTTTGGGGCCTCAAATGACATTCTGTGATGCAGAACGTTAACAAAAAGAAATATTTAAAATTTGTAACGCTCCTAAATAAAAAGGATTAAGTAATAACACTATTTTTCGCTCAGTTGAGTCTAAGAGTCAGAATAGTGATGGGGAATGAACAAACGTTACTTTTTTAAAACTAAAACTTTATTTTTGTTATCTTCATCTGCTTCACTCCCACTTGAAACTTCTGGAAAAAAAAAAGGAAACCATTTCTCTCTGTCTTTCTAGTTGGCTTTCGAATCAATCACTTTCTTTGCAAAAGAAGGCAAGCAGAAAGCTGCCGAATGAATCTGCAACCAAAAATATTCAATCAAATTCAAAGATCACACATTTCGAAAACAAGCCTAAAGTGCTTGCAAATTGCAATGCTCCTAATCATTTTTGTACCTCTGAGTTGTAAAATCTTAATGGTCCGTTTGATTTGATAGAGCTCTCATCAGCATCTATTGGGTTCACTGGTTTCTTGAAATCGACCTGTGGTCCTTCCTTTGAACAAAGCATGAATCCAATGACTCCACTGCAAATCAACACGCATAATGCATTCAGAACTTTTTGAATCAAACGGGAAAGAAAGCAGAGGTTTCAACAAGTACAGACCTTGGGTATGTTGGAACGCTAGTCCAGGCGTAGTTCACAGATCCCTTGAAGATCTTACGGCAATTAGAGACGATGTCTTCGATGATATCCATGTGAAGCCACATACTTTCAGCCTGTGTGCACACAACTCCACCAGGGCGAAGAGCTCTATTCACTGACTCAAAAAATGGTTTCTCAAATAACTCTTTTGCTGGGCCAATCGGATCCGAAGAATCAACAATAACTGCATCATAGGTTCCTTCAGCAGCATTCTTCAAGAAAGCAACACCTACAGAAATGAGACCACAACAACAGTAAGACTATTTTAGAGATAGAGAGAGGGAGAGACTAAAGCAGAGTATTGGGTACCATCGCCGATGATGAGGTTTACACGGGGATCCTTGTATCCAACTGACAAATTAGGGAAATGTTCCTTAGCCACCTGAAGACGATCTCATAAGGTAGAAACTTATTAAACTTAAGTATTCATATCATCTTAATTTAAAAGCAGGATTCGCAATAGGTGAAAGGCATGTGAAAACTCACATCAACCACCATTTTGTCAATTTCACAAATGTCAATTTGCTCGACAGAACTATGGCGTGCCACTTCCCGCAGGACTCCTCCATCTCCTCCACCAATGACTAAGACCTGAAGAAGAGGAAGAATAAGAAAGGGTTCCCTAAAAAAACCACTTGGTTAAAATTTTTATTGTCCAAAAGCAACAACAATGGAGGCAGCATCTGGCAGAAACCAAAAAGCAAGAGAAAGTTACAACATCTGGAATAATAAAAAAAAATTCTCATAGAAACCCCCTAAAATATCCTACAGGATCATGATTTCAATTAGTTCTAGTTCAAATCAGTTCTATGATCACAAAGCAGCCAAACTCTAGTAGCTCAACTTTTGAAAAGTAAAACTATTCACCCCACTTTACCAAAAGCTACAATGTGCAGTTCACCCTTTCTTGTTGTTTTAACAACAAAGTCCAAATCATAAAAGAGAGTGTGATATTTACCTTCTTGGGGTTGGGGATGGAGCATAATGGAAGGTGAGTGATCATTTCTTGATAAGCACATTCGTCTCTCTCTGTGAGTTGAATCACTCCGTCCAAAACCAGAACTTTTCCATATGTCGCAGACTAAAGAAAGGTACCAACCTCAGAGACTATATGACTTGTAACCTAAACGAGTAGAAATTGTCTTTAGTTACCTGGAAAACTATTACATCTTGGTAATCTGATTTCCCTTGAAACAGAATTTTCTCTACCTTTAGAGAGTGTGCCTCTCCTATAAAACAACTCAGATTTTCAAAATGTGTCTTCAACAATAATTCAAACATATATGTTGAAGAAGAAGAATAGTGCACTGATCCAAAGCAATGATTGATCAAAACAAGGAGTTTACAACCATCCAATAATGACCCAATAGGGAACAGAGAAACAGAACAACGGAGCTAACACAAACAATGGTGAATCAGATTCTCAAACATCAAAAAGTGAATTTGGGCAAAACTTCTGGAAAGAAATATTAACAGCTATTGAACAATCAACATGAGAAAACTCAAAGATTGACTATCAAATTCAGCTCAACCTGGCCACATTGGACTCATCTCAGAGAACCATCCAGGAATTACAGAGGACATGCAGGAAGGCTCCTTAGTCTCTCCTCCGATGGCGGAGTTCTCCGTTTCCATGGCGGCGCCCTCTTCCTCTCTTGGCCTCTTCACAGGCAAATCAGTAGCGGAAGCTTCTTGTGCCGACATAGATAGGCTCACAGAAGCGAACAAAGAGAGAGATTAGGGTTTAGAGTTGATTATCTGGCCTTGCTCTGATAAGAAGACGAAAAAGGAAACAAATATCTGCCGTACGATTCGACTGTTGAAAAATCATTTTCAAATAAAGTATATAAGGAAATTTTAATTATTTTGTGATGATAACCGGGAATAATTGAAATCAAATCATGGCATCTTTGCTTTAAAGCCTCCATATGCATATGGTTCGTTGTAAAGTCCGCTTTATACTTTTTATTCAATTTTCTTCAAAAATTGGTCTGATTATTCCTTTTTTTTTTCTTTTTTTTTTATCAAAGCTCTTACTCATAATTAGTTAAGGTTTCTTACAACAAAACGAAGGACCTTCAATGCTACAACATCTACGTCATCATTAAAAGCATGTATATTGGTAAGACAATTATTCAAGTCTTTAAACTGTAATATTAATATTTATGATGTAGGACAATGTTAACAATTTTGTTTAAAAAATATGATTATTAGTGGGATTTTTTAGTTGTTTCTTAGGATAATTTTTTTTTAAAAGAACTTAGTTATATAAATTGACACAAAAATTATTCAACCATAACAAGTACTCTCTACTATCTTTCTTCATCATATACTCATACAAGAAATTTGTTACGCTTGCTTTGATTCCTCTTGTCTCCAGAAACTTATGGAATGATTTGCGCACATTCTCATCCAACTCTCTGCAAAAGAAACAATACATTTTGAAGTTTCTTTCGATATCGAAGTTAAAAGAAGTTGTGATAAATGTTAACTTACTGAAAATCTGGTCCATCATATGCCAATTGTTCTTCAGAAGAAGAGTTCTCTTGATGGTTCATAGACAAACCATCAATGACAACTTCATTAGGGAAAGCAGTGCAGCTAAACTCTAGACTGATTCCACTCTTCTTGGTCACAGTGACAACTAGTGGAATACTTGATTCATTCGATTTCTCAATACGACTTTCACCATCTTCATTGTCATCTATATCATCTTCATTTTTATCCATGGAAAGACTAGGCATGCTTACTTCTACTCTAATTAGATCTCCATTGTATTCTCTAGTCAATGTTACATTCCTATGACCAGGATTATCTTCGATTTCGAAAGGAAATTCACTAGATGTTGTTGCCTCATCGACCTACATTTTCGATAATCAGACTTTCAAAAGATCCACTTAGGCTATCTATTGAATTGAGATTTAAGCCAAAATGTGGTAAGTCTCTAAGTTAGATTCAACTATGATTCCAAAATGTGGTAAGTCTCTAAGTTAGATTTAAGCCTTAGATGAAACCTCGGGGTCGGTTGTAACCTGTTTGTGATCTTCAAACTTTTCAATAGCCATTTGAAGCTCATCATTGCCACCAACAACCTTCATTGTGTAAAAATACACCCCAAATACAAAAGCTGTCAAGCCTCCTACTACAACCATGTTCTTGCTTTTGGGGCCAAGAAAACTTAAACCTGGAAATCCTGACATCG
Source organism: Iberis pinnata (assembly GCA_900406425.1). NCBI lineage: Eukaryota > Viridiplantae > Streptophyta > Magnoliopsida > Brassicales > Brassicaceae > Iberis > Iberis pinnata. Next base: position 12,772 of record OVBE01002302.1, on the reverse strand, counting down.
TTTCAAATTCTTTGAACCTGTGAGATAAGTATATAAATGTCACATGTTATAGAAGTCAATCCAAGTATCAGAAGTATAAACTTGTTACTTCATCTTCAAACACTCATTATTTCAAATAGAACCCGATTAAAGTTTCCATTTGCTAATTGTATTCACCCTACGAACTACTGACTCAAGATAAAGTGAAAGGCAAAGAGCAGTGAGATCATGATGTGAACAACTGAAGATTGCAAAAAAAAACTTTTTCTTTTGCATTATATTATTAAAGACAGAAAATCCAACCAAGAAACAATCATTTGATCTCCTTCATGCGCATCATGTTAACATAATTATTCACAATATCAATAACAATCAGATGCTTTTTAGATTCCCTAATCAACAAAAGTCAGAACCTAATTTGATATCAAATACATACGAACCCAAGCTTCAAATTACTCTCTAGAAATTCGTCGATAAACATATCACAAAATCGAAATTGGATCAAAGGGGAACCTGACACTGTACGTTTAAATCTGGTGAAATTTGCTTCAAATCGACATGAATTCGTTGGAGGAATTGAAGTGGACTCGTCCGATTGAAGAGGAATTCAATTCGTCAGAGAAGATTTATGCCAGGTGGCAAAAGAGGGACGACCCAAGGTCGACCTTAATTAAGGGAAGTCCGAAACAAATTTGCTTATTATTGATTTAAATTTGGGCCTTAAATACCCAAGGACCCATGTTAAGGACCCCAATAAACATGCCCTAAGAGATCCATGAATAAATTTAATTGAGACAAGATCTTAATGTCTTTCATAATTGTGTAAACTTCTGCAATCTAAGCTCTTGATGAACAGGCTTTCAAAGATTTGACAATCTATTTCAATAACCAAGTCTGGAATTTCCAGGGATATAGCGCGTTCTATAGCTTCAAGAATCGCTAAGCTTTCCGCCATCAAAGGTGATTTCACAAACTATTCAACTTTCACCCAATATACCAGTGCCATGTTTGTTGATTTAAAGATCGCTGCTAGACCTGCCATTTTGGAGTTCGATGACCACGCCGCGTCCGAATTTCACCTAGTGTGATTGTTGGGGATAGTGTCTCTGTGATAACATATTATGTGAATAGGAGGAGAGGGTAGAGGTCTGATTATTCCACAAATTTATTTTACCTGATTATGTGTGTTTTTGAGTGCATTTACTTTTTTCTGTCTATTAATATTAAAAATAACGATTACAAGGAGAAAGCAAGCGCAGCAAATGACACTACAATTCCACAAAACAAAATCAAAAGTTGGCAGATCAAGACGAAATCTCTAAAGCCAAACACTAACTAATAAATATAATACGCTAAAATACCAAAAGACAAACTACATAACAAAAACCAAAGGCGAACAACCCCCCCCCCCAAAGAAACTACCTTACAAATGAAATCAGAGCAACTCCTCAGGAAACTGATGGATCACAGGGACAAAGCCTTGAAACAATTTTTGAACCGGACATGGCAAGGATGAAGAGACTGTCCAATAAATGCATATAGAGAGAAGCCAAACGGAAGATAGTTACTCGGTCCGATCCAAAATATAGAAAAAGGGAGCAAGTCGTTTACTACCGGAAATCACTTAACCAAAAAGGAGAAGCAAAAGACCGAACCTAGAGTACACAAATAACAACCACAACAGAGTCAAAGCAAAACATAAAACCCCAACAACCAGCCACCTAAGGACATGAAACACCCAAGAAAACCAGAAAGGCAAAAGCACAACACCAGGCATAACCGATACTTTCCACACATAATATCAACAGCAGAGAAGCAATAAAACTAAGGCAGAAACACCGATAAAACCAAACAGAACAACAGCAGACGAGAAAACAGAAGAAGAAACACCGAACAAATACCAAGGCAAAAAGAGTTCCTTTACCCACTCCGGACAGGTACACAAGTAACCCAACCAGACCGATAAGGAAATGGCAGACCTAAGACCGGTGAATCTGATCCCAACACAAGAAGATCTGTCACCATACAAAACACGCTGACCAAGACTCCAAATCTGCCATCATCTAAAGAATGAGGAAGCTTGTCTGAGACTAAGAGGGGAGGAGTACCACACTGTCAAATCTGGCTGCCTTTTCACACTGATTCCTGAGTGGAGACGTTCGTAGCCTAGCTGCACTGATGCCGAAGTGGCCGGCGTCTCCTACTCCGGCGATACAGCGAGAGGAGCAACTAAACACGTTGAATCTTCTTCTTCTTGGAAGAACAAAGAACTCCTCAAACTCGCTACCTATTGTACAAGAGAAACACATCTAACGAAGGAGAAGAAACAGGGGCCGGCGGTGGCATCAGGAAAACCACCGACTGCTGGACTCAAACAAGTAAAAGGAAGCGGTGGTGTTAGGTTGAATGAGGAAGAGATCGCTTTGGTGGAGAAAGAAAGTGATCTTTGATGTTCGAGTGCATTTACTATATAAACTTTTTGTGATTTAGAAGAGCTAATTTCAATATAGAATTTGATATGATTTACTTTTTTGAAAATGTCACTAGTTGACTTTTTTTTAACACCACTTGACATAAGATTAATTTTTGATACAATGAAGTTTGTTTCACGGTTAATAGATGGAGGTACATAATAACACGAAGAGAAATATACATCAATAAACATTTGTGTCTTTGCTATTATGTCCGCTGTCAGTCTTGGAGTCCACGGTAGGTTTACCTCTTAAAACTTTTTATTGTAGTTTTATCTCTTCAAACTTTACATCGATAATAAATATAACATAAATAATATTAAAGGACCCAACATGGACTAAAGGAATTTCTTAGTCCAACCTACAGTTGTTGGACTTTTTCAACTATAAATTGAAATAACTTACATTTTTTGGAATCAAACATCTCAAGAAGGCCAAGATATTTGCTCGTGCCATCATCTTGATGAAAATGTTAAGAAGTATTATTATTGTGGTTCTTTGATCGTAACTAATTTTAGAATCGAATGTGATACTAGACTTTGATCGATTGATCATATGTTTAGAAGCTTTATCATATTGTCTAAAAATATCCAACAATGTTGTAGCAAGACTAATATTGACATTACAGAAGAAATGTGCATCATCTGCAAAGAATAAGTGGCTTGTAGAAGGACCCTTTTGACTGAACTTGATACATCTAAGTTTCTTTTCCATTGTAGCTCTATAAAGCATGTGACTCAGTACATCTGAACATAATTTATAAAGATAAGGTGATAAAAGATCACTTTGTCCTAATCCTCGTTCTTGTTTGATAAAACGAGGTACTCCATTGATCAGGGTAGAAAAAGAAACAGAGCTACACATAACATTATCTATTGAACCCATATTGGAGAAAATCTCATTTGAAACATTATTTCCTGAAGGAATCTCATTCCAAACGATCATATGCCTTTGAAATAAAAGTCTTGATAACTATAAACCCTTTAGATCATCTCATGCTAACCTTTAAAGAATGAAGAAGTTCATGAGCCAACAATACATTGTCTGTAATCATAGAAGGGATAAAGGCAACCTATTCTTCAGAAGTTAAAGACGGGAGACGGACCTTTAATCTATTCACCAAAAATTTGGAAATAATTTTATAGCTCACATTGCATAAAGATATGGGTTTGAGGTCAAACATTTCCTTTGGAGATGATGTCTTTGACAATAAGCAAATATTGGTGTTGTTTGTCTGTGGATCTATCTGGAAGTTATCAAAGAATCGTGATACCTCTGGATAAACTGGTTCTTTGACTTCATTCCAAAATTGGTAATAAAATGTTGCATTAAAGCCATCAGGGTGAGGTGCTTTGATGGCTCCAACTGAAAACATAGCGACATCAATCTCTTATTTTGATATTGGACTAGTTAGATATGCATTGATATTAGCCTAACACATCTAAGCATGGCATTGAAAACATGATGTTAGATATTAAGATACTATATTGTACTACTAAATAACTCCTTGAAATAGGTAGAAGCAATCTCTGTCATCTGTTGTGTATAAGTCTGTATTACCCCATCCTTATCCTTGAGTGCATATATCTTATTTTTTGCTTGTCTCTGTTTGATGACTTGGATAAAAAAATATCAAAAATTACGATCATCACATCTCAACCAATTGTTTTTGCTTTTAATTTTCCAAAAGCTTCTTCTTTGGCATAAGCACTATTCAAATGTCCTCGATAATTAAGAACAATAGATGATGATTTCCCATTAGTTATGGCCTCATTAGTCTCTGTTTATAGAAAACAATGTCTTCTTTAGAATTTCTTTTTTTTTTGTGGCTTCATCGTGATATAGAAGACCAGCATGTCTCCGACCTGGATTGTATTGAACTAGAGGATTTGAAATCTTACAATCCTTATATAACACTTTTACAAAATGAGTTATCATCAAAATATCGATGATCAAATTAAAAACAGTGTGATGGTGCTTTACTGTGAGATAAAAAAACATGTAAGAACTGGCGTATAGTTAGACACACCTATAGCCAAAAACTCCACATAAGATGCAGGAAAATGATGTAGCCATTATGAGTTTACTAAGGTATGATCTAGACAACAAAGAATGTCCATACCAAAAATTTTCCAACCCAAGAAAATTTATCCTTTACTGGATTAAGATCTCTAAATTCACACAATTGATACAAATGCCTAAAAGCGCTAAAAGTACGTTATGGTCTAATTACCCCACCAATTTTCTCATAGTTATCCAAAAGCTCATTAAAATATCCTATACAAAGCCAAGGACCTACTCGATTATGGACTTTAGCTTCTAATTCATCCCAAACAAGTTTTCTTTGGTCTATTTGAGGGTGCCCATACACAATTTTTTTAAAAGAGAATTCCATTAAGATCAACTAAGACATCGATTACATGAGAGTTTTGACTAAGAACCAAAACTGAAAGATTGGTTTTCTACATAAGTAATAACTCACCACTTAAACCTGTAGGAGATACAATACTACTACCATATCCTATATATGCAACAACTTTCTTAACATAAGGGTCTTGTTGTTTGGTTTCTATAAGGAAAATGAAATTTGGAAGAAATTTTCTTGTTAAATCCTTTAGATGTCGAATTACCAGGTCATATCTTAGGCCTCTGCAGTTCCAAGCAATTGTCTTCATTTTTCCAGTGGCGGTATAGGGACCACTGTGCCTCCATATTCAGAAATGGTAGTTGTTGTGAATGGTGAAGTTGATGTCTCAGAAATCTCTTGTTCTGTTGAACTAGGCCCTTGATATTACTCGCTTTTGATGCCTTATAGTGGGCATTTATACTTGATATTAGCATTATCCAAGAATTTTCCTTGTATATTTGGCATATTTTCATGATGTTAGGTGTTCGAGTCGTTCTGGAGCAAAAAAGATGGATTTCACAAGGTTTTAGGTGAAAAATGGACAAGTATGCATAATTTGTGAAGAGATCGATCCCTCCCTACAGGGATCCATCGATCTCAATAACCTGGAATTTTATGTAACATTATATCGATCGTTCCCTCTCTGGTACTAATCGATCTCCAAGAATATAGAAGAGATCGATCCCTACATCCGAGTAAACTTTAAAGAATGTAAAATTACGAGGCCATCCTCAAGCTTATATGCAATTTTCCTTATTTTATTCTTTTTTATTTTAGATTATAAAAGCTCTAGGCTTAGTTTTATTTTACCACATGCTTATTTTTATCCTTCAAAGCTTTTATAGAGGGACAAATTCCAACCTTTTGGAGAAGATTTATGAACTCCGTCTTTTTATTTATACAATTTGGTTTTTGAATATGCTTTCTTTATTTAGGATTGCTGCTATGATTTCTATGTTTGAGTAGTTTTCTAGTTAGGTTTTAGGGGTTTCTCAGGGAAACCAGATTTGATAGTTGGGGTTTTACATAATGGATTGAATTTGTTAGGTTCTTAGTCTAGGCTTGTTTTTAATGTTTGAATTAGATTGATCACCTAGTTCATTGATATTAGATTGATAAACGCTAAGAGATTTGGTTTAGAGATCTGACTTAGTCTAGATGAATAAGTGTTCTTGCTTGCGAGAGTATTGACTTGAATTCTTATGAACTTATTGAATCTGAACTTAATGCTTGATTGAATTATTTAGACATGGCAGAAGTTTGTTTATGATAATTCGAACATCGGGGTTAATACTTCGAGAGGAGATTAATCTATTTATGTCTTTCATGTTGAGAACTATATTCAATATAAAATCATATATGTTCACCTGAGCTTCAAACCTGAATACATGTGATATTCCTTATTTCATAAAGCTTTTATATATTTGATTTACTTTAATTTAATTTACCGTTATTTCTTTAATTCACAATTAAAAAACACCCACTTTTTTATTCTGTCTTAGCTTAATTCAACAATAAAACTGAAAGTCATATTGTCTGGTCTTTGAGGAAAATCGACCTTATCTATGCTATTAAGATTTGCTTTTTGCAGTATAGAATTGGGATTAAAAGGTGAGCCTATCAGATTTTTGGTGCCGTTGCCGAGGACCAATAGTGCCTTTTATTTGTTCTTTAAAATTTAGTCTAAGATCCTTTAATTTACAGTACTAAGCGCGTTTCTTTCTTCTTGATTTCGTTTTTACACGTGCATGAACAAACGATCTGACAAAACTAAGGAATTGCTCAACCTCAGTAACACATAACTCTCGAAGTTAGAACGCTCAAACCGGAAAGCAAGGAAGAACGCAAGCCCATCCAAATCAATGGGATATAACGTTAATCTTAACAATTAGATCTTACCTGAAGATCCGAACAACCAACTCCCTCTCCAAGGGGCGAACAACTTTAATCCTCAAGTAGGATTACACCAGTTAGCCAGCCAACCGGGAGGAGCGAATGAAAATAAAGTACCACCAGTATAACAAGGAGATGGTATTGGTAATCAGAGTGGGAAGAATTACATCCTAATAAGAGATCCATAAGTATTTTCCAACATTCGCCCATTTCACAACGAGGTTTTAGTTGGAGACTTCAACAACCCTAAAGCTTTCCTTGCTAATAGGAATGCCTTTCACCCTTGTCCACCTCAATGTAAAGACTATCATTTCCCGTTCCAGCTCGTCCAATTGATTATACATAATAAATTTTATGCTTTAGTGAACGAGCATCCTATGGATCACATTGATATTTTCGAAGACATCTGCACCACTGGTCAACTAAATGGAGTCTCTAAGGATTTCATGCATTGCAAGCTCTTCAGTCATCCTCTCGTCGAGAAGGTTCTCATGTGGTTAAAAATGCGTCCAACCAACTCTATTGAGACTTGGGATGACTGTAAATCTAAGTTCTTAAACAACTTCTGCACCACTACTAGGACCAACAACCTTCGAAGCAAAATATCTTAGTTTAAGAAAGGTCATGTAGAGTCCTTCTTTGAAGCATGAGACATATTCAAGGAGTCCTTCGATAAGAAGTATCAACTCTCTCTCTCTTGATACAACTAGTAATGGTGACTTCATGACCAAGCCAGTACATAAAGCATATCAACTGATAGACAACATCGCTGCAAGCAACAACAACCATTATCCTAATTATGATAGAAGAGGAAGATCATATGGTTCAGAATCCTCTGAACTAGCAGAGGTAAGAGGACTCCTTACTTAACTTCTCTAGAGCCAAAATTAGAAACATGTCAGTTTTGCTAAAAATATAGAGAAGATTGAAGCAAATTGCTTTGCTCCCCAATAGCCTGAACCTGTAAAAGAGTGAGCTATGTCAACAGCCAAGGTCAGAGAGTATTCAATCAAGGTTTCAATCTAGGTTTCACCAAGTCCAATCTCTCTTGAAGAAGCACCAATGTGGCAAATCTCCAAGATCAAGTGTATCCACCTCAACATAAGACATTTGTGCAGAACTCTGGACAATCTTTTGGTCAGAATACATGAGAAAGTCGTTTTCAAGAAAACAAGAATAGGAGCTTTGTGCATAATTCCATCTTAGGCGGCTTTTAACAGCCATCTCAGCCTGCGTTTTAACAAGTAGCTCCACCTTCGGTTCAACAAGACAACAAGCTGTAATTGATGCTCAAACAAATCTTGGAAAGAGATCGATCGGTCCCTATAGGATCGATTGTTCCTGAGGCATGCAAAACTCCCGAGACTTCAGATCGATCGATCCTTGTACTTGGATCGATCGATCCATCTGAAACAGGGACACCCGACTAAAGAGATCGGTCGAGAAGGTGGTCTCGAATTAGAAACATCTAGAGATTGAGCGATCCCCCAAGATGTTCACTCAGAAGGCTTCAAAAAGTGCAAGATATTTGAGAGTTTGTAGTTCCTTCTTCGACCAAAGAAGTAGATTTCATGGGCTCACTCTACGATACAAGTGCTAATGTGAGTGTCATGACAATGGTTGTTGCAGAGAAATTGGGAATTTCATGTATTAAACCATATGAGACGTCCTTTAAGCTTGCTAATAATTCCAATGTAACCTCGAATAGATTCATCTATGATTTGCTGGTACAAGTTGGAAGTTGTCTAGTTCATGTTGATTTTTATATCTTGGAGATGAATGGGGATTCAAATATGCCAATAGTTCTAGGGAGACCTTTTCTAGCATTTATAGGAGTTGTAGTTGATATGCCTAATCAGCGTATCTTCCTTACAAAGTCAAGAAAATGTTTTTCTAACTAGTAGTACTTCTTAAAGGTGTGCCTCAAATCTTTGTGGTAAAAGAAGAAAATATGAAGCATGAATCTCAGATAGATCCAACTGATACGGAAAAACTTAATGAAGTCTTGAATAGAGAATCTCAAGTCTCAAGAAGGAGTGCAATCCTAAAACTCAAAAGCACAAAGAAGGCGAACTTAAAGAAAATCAAGAAAAACCGTCAAGTGACTTTGATTCCTCATGGCATAAATGGAGATGCAATTGCGTATAATGTGAAAAGAAAATGTACTTCAAAGAATTTCTAAAAGATTAGATCCTTTTTCATCTTAGAGTTTAAAGAGAAGGGAACCGATGTGGCAAAAGATATGATGAGTAAGGTTCTGAAGCTGAAGATGTCTACTTTTGGAGCACGTTATGGAGTATCTCTTGATGCTGATCCAACCTTAGCTTAGGAGGTAAGTTCATCAAGCTATTGACGTTAAAGAAGTGCTGAGTGGGAGGCAATCCACTGTTTGGTGTTTTAGATTAATTAATTTTTGTTTTGAGCCAACTTTGTTGTTAATTCCTAACCTATTTATTTTTATTTTTGAGTTATCTGTGATTTAGGATAATACTGATGAAGGTTCTTCAAGTTACCCGGAGTTATTTCTTATCTGCTTTAATTTCAATTCCTAATCATCTTACTTGAATTGTTGGTTGTGTTAATGGTTTCTCTCTTGATTCTTGCTAATTCTAATTAGTATTGCTTGATCATTGCTTTTTACTTACCAACTTGATGATGTAATACTAGGTTGATTATTTAGAACTGTTTTGAATGATGTCTTTCACACATGATTCTTGCTAAATGTTAGTTAGTATTGCTCGATTATTGTGCTCTTAATGGTGTATCTTACAAGTGATTCTTGATACTTCTTGAGTTAACATTGCTCAATCGTTGTAACCCTTCTATGGAGTGTTTCCAAAAGAATATTAACACTTCTCTTGAGTGTTTGTTCTTTTTGCATGCATAGCAGAAAAGGCAACAACCTGATAGTGTGAGGTAACTCATCTTCTTCGTGACTTAGGAAAATCAGGTTCTATTTGGAGGTACGGATAAATCGATCTATACATGATCGACCGTTCCTTCGTTCCTGAAAAATCCGTAAGTAACGATTGATCGATCTCCTTCTCAAGTAAATTTTGCATTTCCTTTGAACTCATATTTTTGTTTATTTCTTTTAGTCAGGTTTTATTCCTTCTCTTGGATTTATTTTCACACCGAAACGGTGTGAAGTAAGTGTGGGGAAGGGTATATACCTAGTAACGATATTTTGTGTTGTTCTAGATGTTTTGTCATTTTGATGAAATTTTGTTTTTTAAATTGGTTTTGATTTAGTCGAGTCTAGTGATAGGTTAAAAATTTAATTCATAAAACTATACTGCAGAGAACAGATCACAGTAGTATAGATATGGTCGAATCTCACAGAGACCAGAAAGTACATGTTTTAGTTAAAACTCGAACCAAGCTAAAGCAGAAATAATTAAGTTTGGTTGTGTTTGAAATTAAAACGGTAAATTAAAAACGGTTTTAAACTATAAAATAAAAGCGTCAGGATTCAGGGAAACCACATATAGTCAGGATTAAAAGTCAAATTATCATTCAGGGATTTTCTTTGAAAATAGTTCTCAACATGAAAGAAAAAGATGGAATAATCTCCTTTTGGAGTATACCCTATGCTCAAATTATCAGAGACAAATTCTCGCCGTCTTTTAAATAATTGATCATGCAATACAATTTAGATTCAATTGTTCACAAGCATTCAAGACAATACTCTCGCAAGCAAGAACACTTATTCATCAAGACTAGATCGAACTTCTAAACCAAATCTCTTTGTGTTTATTAGTCTAAATTCAATGAACTAGTTAGCCACTCTAATTCATGCATTAATAACAAGTCTAGACTAAGAACCTAACAATTGTTATCCTCTTATGATAAATCTAACAATCAAAACATGATTTCCTTGGGAAACCCTAAAACCTAACTAGTGAACTACTCAGACATTGACAAACAATCAAAAATCAATATCATTGAAGAACACATAATAGAAATAGAATAGGTTATTAAAAAGAGTTCAGAAATCTTCTCCAAATACAAAGGTCTGAATCTCTTCTCCCTCAGTAATTCTCTCCAAAATAAAATAAAGCTTAGTTCTAAAAACCTAAAACATAAAATATTTATAGTCTACAAAGGTAAAATAATAAAAAATAGGAAAATTGGGATAAGCTTGAGGACTTGGATGCAAAATTGGAAAACTTCTTGTTCTTCTCGTGGGATATGCTCGATCGGGCATATGGTTGCCCGATCGAGCATCTTGTGAAACTGCATGACTATTCTTCTCTTTTCTGATCGATCTCGAACTTCTAATTTGTCCAGGGACTTTTTCCCGATCGTGCATCTTGTAAAACAATTTGCTCGATCGTTCTCATATGTGCCCGATCGTGCACTTTGTTTTGTAATTTCTGAAATCTTTTGAAATGCATCGTTTTGCTCCGACACGAACTGAACACCTAGAAACCTGAAAATCTACCAAATATGCAAGGAAAACACTCGAAATAATGCAGAATAGCAGACATGAATGCCCACTATTATGCATTAAAACCAAGTAATATCAACTCCCCTAGACTTAGATCTTTGCTTATCCTTAAGTAAAACAAGATTCAATCTGGAGAAGAGGTTTGAAATGGTCCACACATAAACTCACAAATTCCCAAAAACCATAAGCATAGTTTCAAATCCAAAAGACACCAATCTCAAACAACTAGTTTGATTCAATTGTTTACCACCACTTAACTAAAAACCTGTTTCATACTCTAAATCCCAAACCAATCAAGTATCAAATCATATCAACCATCTCTTTAAATTCATTTAAGTTCAGATACATGCATTCTCACCTATGGTATATCAATCAAATTACTCAAGTACCTCTTCTATTGAAATGCTCATACCAAACAGAGCATGAACCGACTTCCGGTCCTGATCCTTTTTCCCATTTCTCACTTCTTTTTTTCTTTCTTTTTCTTATCTTAATGCGATTCTTTTTTCTTCTTTTCTTCACATTTCTGCGCTTTTCATTCTTTTCTTTTCATTCTTTTTCTTTTTTTTTTTTTTTTAGCTGACGACAATTCGCTGGGGTTGAGCGGACTTCTAGGTCATGCTTTCAACCCTTTTTCTGAACCATTTTTTTTTATTTGCTGAAGGGGGAGAGAGAAAGGACTCGGATCGTACTGAAAGAACTTGTCGGCTTTACAGAACACTAAAGAGCAAGGTACCTAATTCTCAGAGTATATCAACACCATAAGCAAGAATAACTTAGATTTAAATTAAGTCCTATCATGGCAGAGCTAGCATCAATTCATCAATAACTCAAAAGACAAGAACTTTCAGAAACAAGCAATCAGTAATGGGGTTCCAATCCTAATTTTAGCAATTCATTTAAGTTAGTAATGTAGAGAAATCGAAAACCATACCCACACTTGGCTATTTATCATCATTGATTTGATCATGGTTCTTTCGACTCGATAGACTCAGCTAGATTAAAACGAAAAATTTGAAAATTTCACCAAAAAGATAAAACATCAAAACGTAGTTAGTATCATTACACCCTTCCCCAGACTTACTTTACACCGTCCTAGTGTGAAAATAAATCCAAGAAAAGGTATAGAAGTAACCAGAATCAATAGAAAAGTCTATAATGGATGAAAGTAGATAATAAATACTATATGAGTTCAAGGGAAAGAGATATACTAAAGGTGAATTGCTTCCAAATCTGTTCTGAACTCATATGCCTTATTGCAATGCCTAAAAAAAGAACAAACATTTAAGAGAAGTGTTAGCAATGGTTAAATAATGATTGAGCAATGATAGTTTAAAAACTAACAAGAATCAGTTGCAAGAGAAACCATTGAAGACATTATGATCGAGCAATACTAATCAAAATCAGCAATAATCATATATAAGGGGCGTCATTCAGAACAGTTAACATAAATCATTCGAGTAGCACACAATCAATTGGTAAGAAAAGAGCAATGATCAAGCAATACTAATTAAAATTAGAGAAAATTTGCTAAATAGGTACTTTATGAAACATAATTGGGTTTTAGGTAGT
>OVBE01002301.1:0-31284 GCA_900406425.1 Iberis pinnata | reverse complement strand
TATATATATATATATATCAACTGTCATTAATGTAATTATTTACCCTTATCTCATATTTTTAATATCCTATATAAGGATTTTATAGTCATTGAATATTCAATGATAGAATTACATTCTATACAGAAACCCCAACAACTAGGTGATTTAATGCGTGTCAGTGTATAATTTTTTCTATGTATAAGTGTCGGGTAATATAAAAAATTATGATAATTTTTTTGCCTCCTTCTTAAACTGAAGACATCATTTTGATCATTATAGGGGTTATTCGTAACGACTCCCTTCATGGGTCAATACTTTCGAATCCAATAATTCATTAGTATGATATTGTTCACTATGAGTCACAAAAACCAGTACGGTATTATTATTAAGTCTCAACCCAAAAGAACTCACATTAATTAGGAATTAGACTTACTTATATAATAGCCAACTTTTTGCTAATATATGATGTGGAATGTTTACTTTTCACCCTAGGTCTCACAAACACCACCATTACATCAGAACACAATATTCTTGTTGCATACCATCCAACCCTCCTGATTCTATCCTAGAATCTACCATGTTCTAATATCATCTTGTAACGACCCCTTCCCTAGGCTGATACTTCCGAGCCCAAACAATTTTTCTTGTTGAGTCTTAACCTGAAATGCCTAATACTAATTAAGAATTTGACTCCCTTATATATTAGTCAACCTTTTGGCTAATATTCGATATTGGATGTTTGTTGTTGATATTAGGTCTCACATTATTCTCTTAATCATAAGTAATTTGTGGGATTTGTCCCCCTTATCATTATAGGTGTCATATGAACCTTGATCATTATAGGGGTCATATGCCCATTAATCATAAATAAGATATACTTTAGATGTGTTGACAGGCCACCTTTTAGATCATTAAGAAAAAATACATCTTCAGATTGGTTAACAAACCAAGACCTCTCGATCATAAGGATTGAAAGTTTGGAGAACACCACACACGTTTGAAAAATATCAAAACTTTGTTATTTACTTCTCAAAATCTTTACAAGCAATTTCTTTATACACTTGTAATTTAAGTTAACCTACTGATACATTTACACGATTCTGACTTTTTCCCTTTAACCCCTTGTTCACTCCCCAAACGAATCACAACCTCTCAAGAACAGGCAAAACCTAAACCCAAATACCAACAAAAGTGACTAAAAGTGTTAATCTCTATTACACACCTTTTAAACACTTTTTACGTCCTAACAGACACCTCAATTTTATTCTTTTATCCTCTGTTCTTCCTAGACGTCTCTCATAGACTCTCTTGAACAGTTTTTAGCAAAACCCTAACCCAATTAAGAACGGCTAAAAGTGTTAATCTTTCTTCAATACTTTTAGCCTCCTTATATACACAGCCAAAACCTAGCAATCTCCTTTTCTTTCTCTTGAGAAATGGCGTTTATTTTTCTTTGATATTCCTATAACTGTTGTTTCCTTTTCTGTTGGTCTCTCAGCTTTCCATTTTCTTCAAAGGAAAACTTCTTTCTTTTCAAGTATTTCGTTTTCCTCAATCTTCTCGATCGTTTATGCCTTTTTCACTTCTACATCATCTTGAGTTCTCACTCAATCTGTCTGTGTCACCTCCTGAGCATCTGCTAGCTTTTTGGGATCTCCATGAGATCTGTCTGTGACACCACATGTGAGTCTGCTCAAGTTTCCAGTACTCAAATAAGAGCTTGATATGTTTGTGCAACATCTTGAGGTCTGCTCATGTTTCCTGCATCTACAATCTTGATCTGTCTGTGACACGTTATGAGCATCTGCTCAGGTTTCTAGTCTTGTGTTTCTGCTCAGGCTTTCAGTCTTGTGCTTCTGCTCAGGCTTTCAGTCTTGTGCTTCTGCTCAGGCTTTCAATCATGTGCTTCTGCTCAGACTTTCTGCATTTCCACTAGATATATGTGCAACATCCTCAGGTTTCCTAAATCTATACTTGATCTGCTTGTGTAACATCTTGTGATTTTTTCCAGGAGTTCTTGCATCTGTCTGTACAGCATCCTGTGAGTCTGTCTGTGCAGCTTGATTTGTTTGTGCAGCATCATGTGAGACTGCTCAGGTTTCCTACTTCTTTAATCTACCCCTTTTTGACTGAGTTTGATAATCAAGCAAGCATTGCATTTTGTACCTATCTCAACACTAGCACACTAGAAACATCCAAACACACATATCCAACAGATAGTTGTGAACGAAGACAACAGTCACAAAAAGCATAAGTAACCTGACAATTAGCAACAAACAAGTATGTATGCTTAAATCAGTCACCACAAGTATAAGTAACCTAACATATCAACAAACAAGTATGCTCCCCCTAAATTTTACGCCTGTTTTCTCCCCCTGCTTGGTTGCACAACTCAGTCAAAAACATAAGACAGGAAAACAGAGCACTCAAAACATAAGACTTACCTGCATCATGAATGTGTGGCAATACCTAGATCATTTGGTGGTCTATCTGTTGATATCACAGAAGAGTATTGCTTGTCTGAAGATTATCAGCACTGTGATTGATGAAAACTCGAACATGGTGTCCCCAGAGTTCAATGCTACATGACTCACATAGTTTGAGTTTCTTCGTTGGTGCCCAACTGTTGCAACACACTGTGCATAACAATCCCTTCTGTTTAGTACGATGTGAAGCCATCAGATAAGTCCAAGCTTCGATTATTTCATCAACAAGTACATCCTTTGGTGATATAGTCTACAACTCGCTCATTGGCTGTACCCACGTGCATAAATAGGTGAATTAAGACAGTTGGTAAACCATATCGAGTCATGTCTCCAATGGTAACAACCCTAAGAGTCTGAACACGATACCCTCCCAAGATACATCATCCTTTATATGCTTAATGCATTGATTGTGCGGAAGCAGAGAGCAATGACAGAGAATGTGCCTGTCTTGGAGAAAATCATGAAAAATTACCAGCAATGCATAACATATCAACCAAGAATCACTGATTTAAACCACAAGGAAAATTCAGAAAATATACTTACATCCACTTGTACAGAAAAACACATCAAAGAAGTAAAGTATGGGGATCACAGTAAAGCACACACCTTATTAGTTTATACCTTTCAGACATCCACCATAATAGGCACCACTCATCGAGTTTCTCTAGAGTATAGCACAAACCTGAGATTCAAAGAGCAGAATAAGTGTAGAGTGATTTGAATGGCTAGTCTTTCACACTGGCATGCCTTCATCTGATGTGATGCTGAGTTTTCAACCTTCTGTGCACACAGAGGCAACTGAAATTTCCTTTGGACAAGTGCAAAATATGTAGAAACATGAACTTGTACCATCACTTGACTTCTCACGTACAAGTTCATTGAGCATATTTTTTATGTAGCTTTTTCTTCTTTTTTTGTTTTTTGTTCTTTGTCTTCAGCTCTTTCACCTCCTCTATGATGCACGCAACTGTACTGGCTCACACCAGACAACATGACAGACATCTATTTTCCATTAACTATACACCATTAGAACAAGTTGGTAGTTTTCTTGTTTGGCCTCACATATGCACTTACTCATGTCATGAGTACCACCTATCAAAATGTTCACAAACTTAGTGAACTCGTGTGGTTTAGTAGCAATATCATCCAATTGAAACTCAATATTTATGTGATACACCACAACTAATTTCTCCTCAACATGATCCGTGATACAATGGTGTCTCATAATCATAGGCCTTGTTCTGGATTACTGAACAAGATTCTTGGAGATGTTGATTGGAGTCACCAAGGTACCTCCATCTTGAGGGGACATATTGTGGAAAGTCATTAATATATATATATATATATATATATCAACTGTCATTTATGTAATTATTTACCCTAATCTCATATTTTTAATCTCCTATATAAGGTTTTTATAGTCATTCAATATTCAATGAGAAAATTACATTCTATACAGAAACCCCAACAACTAGGTGATTTAAATGAGTGTCTATGTATAATTTTCTATGTATACGTGTCGGGTAATATATAAATTTTGATAAAATTGTTTAAATTTAAATCTATAAATATTATTTTTGTAATAGAATGTTTTTTGCCTCCTCCTTAAACTGATGACATCATTTTGATCATTATAGGGATTATGCGTAACGACTCCCTTCATGAATCAATACTTCCGAATCCAATAATTCATTAGTATGATACTGTTCACTATGAGCCAAAAAAAACAGTACGGTATTCTTATTAAGTCTCAACCCAAAAGAACTCACATTAATTAGGAATTAGACTTCCTTATATAATAGCCAATTTTTTGCTAATATATGATGTGGAATGTTTACTTTTCACCCTAGATCTCACAAACACCACCATTACTTCAGAACACAACGTCCTTCTTGCATACCATTCGGCCCTCCTGATTCTATCATAGAATCAACCGTATTCTAATATCATCTTGTAACGACCCTTTCCCTAGGCTGATACTTCCGAGCCCATTAACCACTAGTACGATATTGTATGCTTTATGCCATAAAAGCCCAGACGATTTTTCTTGTTAAGTCTTAACCCGAAATGCCTAATACTAATTAAGAATTTCACTCTGTTATATATTAGTCAACCTTTTGGCTAATATTTGATATGGGACGTTTTCCGTTGATCTTTGGTCTCTTATTATTTAAGTAATTTTTTGGATTCGTCCCCCTTATCATTATAGGTGTCATATGACCCTTGATCATTATAGGGGTCATATGCCTATTAATCATAAATAATATATACCTTAGATCTATTGACAGGCCACCTTTTAGATCATTAAGAAAAAATACATCTTCAGATTGGTTAACAGACCAAGACCTCTCCATCATAAAGATTGAATGTTTAGAGAACACCACACACGTTTGAGAAATAGCAAAACTTTGTTATTTACTTCTCAAAATCTTTACAAGAAATTTCTTTATACACTTGTAATGTAAGTTACCCTAATGATATACGTACATAATTCTGACCTTTTCCCTTTATCCCCTTGTTCACTCCCCAAACGACTCACAACCTCTCAAGAACAAGAAAAACCTAAACCCAAATCCCAAAAAGTGGACTAAAAGTGTTAATCTCTATTACACATCTTTTAAACACTTTTTACGTCCTAACAGACACCTCAGATTTATTATTTTATCCTCTATTCTTTCCAGACGTCTCTCACAGACTCTCTTGAACAACTTTTAGAAAAAACCCTAACCCAATTAAGAACGACTAAAAGTGTTAATCTTTCTTCCACACTTTTAGCCTCCTTATATACATGCCCAAAACCTAGCAATCTCCTTTTCTTTCTCTTGAGAAATTGCGTTTCCTTTTCTTTGATATTCCCATAACTGTTGTTTCCTTTTCTGTTGCTTCTCTCAGCTTTCCATTTCCTTCAAAGTAAAACTTTTTTCTTTTCAAGTATTTCCTTTTCCTCAATCTTCTAGATCGTTTATGCCTTTTTCACTTCTACATCATCTTGAGTTCTCACTCAATCTGTCTGTCTCACCTCCTGAGCATCTGGCAGCTTTTTTGCATCTCCACGAGATCTGTCTGTGACACCACCTGTGAGTCTGCTCAGATTTCCAGTACTCAAATAAGAGCTTGAAATGTTTGTGCAACATCTTAAGGTCTGCTCATGTTTCCTGCATCTTCAATCTTGATCTGTCTGTGACACGTTATGAGCATCTGCTCAGGTTTCCACTCTTGTGCTTCTGCTAAGGTTTTCAGTCTTGTGCTTCTACTTAGGCTTTCAGTCTTGTGCTTCTGCTCACGCTTTCAGTCTTGTGCTTCTGCTCAAGCTTTCTGAAATTAGCAAAAAACAAGTATGCATGCTTAAATCAGTCGCCACAAGTATAAGTAACCTAACATATCAACAAACAAGTATGCTCCTCCTAAATTTTACGCCTTTTTTTCTCTCCATACTTCATTGCACAACTCAGTCAAAAACATCAGACAGGAAAACACAGCACTCGAAACAGAAGAGTTACCTGCATCATGAATGTGTGGCAATACCTAGATCGTTTGGTGGTCTATATGTTGATATCACATAAGAGTACTGCTTGTCTGAAGATTATCAACACTGTGATTGATGAAAACTTGAACATGGTATCCCCATATTTCAATGCTACATGACTCACATATTTTGAGTTTCTTCGTTGGTGCCTAACTATTGCAACATATTGTGCATAACAATCCCTTCTGTTTAGTACGATGTGAAGCCATCAGATAAGTCCAAGCTTTGATTCTTTGATCAACAAGTACATATTTTGGTGATATAGTCTACAACTTGCTTATTGGCAGTACCCACATGCACAAATAGGTGAATTAAGACATCTGGTAAACCACATCGAGTCATGTCTCCAATGGTAACAACCCTAAGAGTCTGAACACGATACCCTCCCCAATATACATCATCCTTTATATGCTTAATGAATTGGCTGTGCGGAAGCAGAGAGCAATGACAGAGAATGTGCCTGTCTTGGAGAAAAATATCAACCAAGAATCACTGATTTAGACCACAAAGATAATTCAGCAAATATACTTACATCCACTTGTACAGAAAAACACATCAAAGAAGTCAAAGTATGAGGATCACAGTAAAGCACACACCTTAAAATATTAGTTTATACCTTTCAGACATCCACCAGAATAGGCACCATTCATCGACTTTCTCTAGTGTATAGCACAAACCCGAGATTCAAACAGCAGAATAAGTGTAGAGTGATTTGAATGGCTAGTCTTTCACACTAGCATGTCTTCATCTGATGTGATGCCGATTTTTTAACCTTCTGTGGGCACACAGAGGCAGCTAGAATTTCCTTTGGACAAATGCACAATATGTAGGAACATGAACTTGTACCATCACTTGACTTCTCAAGTACAAGTTCATTGTGCAGATTTTTGATGTAGCTTTTTCTTCTTTTTTTTGTTATTTGTTTTCTTTGTTCTCAGCTCTTTGACCTCCTCTATGATGCACACAACTGTACTGGCTCACACCAGACAACATGACAGGCAGCTATTTTCCATTAATTACACACCATTAGTACAAGTTGGTACGTTTCTTGTTTGGCCTCACATCTGCACGTACTCCTGTCGTGAGTGCCACCTATCAGAATGTTCACGTATTTAGTGAACTCATGTGGTTTCGTAACGATATCATCCAATGGAAACTCAGTACTTATATGATCCACCCCAACTAATATCTCCTTGACATGATCCCTCATACAATGGTGTCTCATAACTATAGGCCTTGTTCTGGATTACTGAACATGATTCTTGGAGATGTTGATCGCACTTTGGTTGTCGCATTTCACACACATGGTTTCAGACACAACTTCATAATCACTGCTCATCTTTTTTATCCATAAGCATTGAGTGCAATAGCTTATGTGATTACTGTAGTCAATCTCAGCAGTCAGTGAGCACACCATGTTCTGATTATGGCTCAACAATACAGTGTGATTGTTAACCAGGACAGATCCTCTTCGACTCATGTTTCTTCGGTTGTTCAGACTCCTGAAAATGCACCTTAGTGTCAAGAGATTCCATAACTTGGGTGTTACTTGACATCTAACACACACACCACTACTCAGACTGATGTCAGGTTGACTCGCTGTGAAATATAACAAATGACAAATTATCCTTCTGGACAGCTGCTGGTGTGTTTTGCCACTTGGTTCATCTTGTGATAGCTTGCACGATGTCCTCCTAACTTTTTTTTGAGATTTTGCATAAGTCCATTCCCAATATTGACACGAGGTTCTTTGCATAGGTGTTCTATCTCAAAAGTATTCTTTGTTCCTTCTGTTGTACCTACACAACAAGAAAATAGGTTAGTTCACCATATATGGCAAAACTCTGTTTCATCCATATGAGACATTCATCAATGAGATTCAGGTTTCTGGCATCAAACACAATATCATCCACGTTTGTCTGAACTTTGTTGT
Source organism: Iberis pinnata (assembly GCA_900406425.1). Lineage (NCBI taxonomy): Eukaryota > Viridiplantae > Streptophyta > Magnoliopsida > Brassicales > Brassicaceae > Iberis > Iberis pinnata. Next base: position 23,360 of record OVBE01002301.1, on the reverse strand, counting down.
TCTTGTAGATGAACAGTGTTTCGTCTAAGATTCCTTGTAAGTATCCTTGTTCCAGGAACCAGGTGGTCAATATTTGCTACCATTCCCTTTGAGCTTGCTTCAACACTTTCTTCAGCGTGTACGCATGTTGTGGAAATTCTGGATCCTTAACTCCTGTATGTTGTTCAACAGTTATCTCATCATGAACACTTGCACTGTTGACATCCATTCGAAGCAGTTTGAGACTCAACAGATATTTGATCACCAGCTGAAGCCATGTGAACTCACGTCTCGAAATAGGGGAAACCATCTCATCAAGGTCCACTTCTTCTACATGTGAAGGTCTCTGAGCAGCCATCATCGTCTTGTTTCGTACCACATGACCATTTTCACCAAATTTATCCTTAGCGACCCACTTGGTGTCCATAACATTAACCTTAGTTGGTCTTGGTGTTAGCACCCGCACTCTACTTCTCTTAAACAGCTTCAACTCTTCTTCCATGGACCCAATGCAACACCTTTTAGCTGAGGCTTCCTTGTAGGTATTGAATTCCACCATTGATACACATCATGTGTATCCCACCATTTCTTTAAAGTTTATGTGGTTCTTCCCTAGGATCCGTATCACATCTTACACAGACTGATTCTGATGAGTACATGTGATGTTCACTGTATCAGGTTCTTCATCAAGGTTATCTTCACAGTTTTGTGCATCTTCCTGAACATTTTCTTGGGTGGGTACTAATAGCTCTACAAGGATGATTCCTTCTGAGAGGCTTGCAACATCTTCGAACACAACATTGATTGTTTCTATCTCAGTATTAGTCCTCTTGTTACAAAACAGACATGTTGTATTAACCTCTGAGTGCACATTGAGCTTCTTTCCTCTCAATAACTTCTACGGAGTGGCTTTTTCTTTTCTCCTATCATCTTGTTCTGTTGTGGAGTTTTTGGTACAGTTCTTGGCGTAGAGGGTTTCTGTGAAATACCCTGAACACTGGCACACCTGTTTGGGTCTTTGTTTTGAAACTCACCTCTCCAATCTTCATTCTTCAACTTAGGAAGCTGCATTTTTACTTGCCTATCATTAAATGACGATCTACAGACACAGTTGTTTCCCACTTCCAACTTGGGTAGCCACCTAAATAGATCTTGATTTGCTACTCTGATATGTGTCCTCACACTCGTGTCCTCAGACTTCCTGTACCACTGTACCAGCTGGTTGGTGAGTGTTGCTGTGAAACATTTTCCAGAATGATACCTCATATCCCATATCTTCCCTGATCGACCTCCTTTGAGCTTAACCTCACATGTCTTGTACACTGCCTAACAATCATATCTTGTGAACATAACAACCATTCTTTCATTACACATTAGATTGATTCTCCTGACATTCGCCTTGAGTTCTTCAACATAATGTACCTCCTGCATACTGTGATTTTTATCATCACTTGTGACATCATTTTCATATGTATTGCCTTTGGGACAGTCGCTTTCAGAATACAATCCAGTCTCTTGTAATAAGCCTGGTGAATCTTCATAAGTATAATATGAATTGCAACAGTTGAACTCTTTTCTGAACCATTCTTTGTCTTGATATCTTCTACCACAGTGATATTTATGCTGATGTATTTATTACCTGAGGAATTCTAGTGTTCTACCATAAGCGCTGAATCTTGAAGTGACAACACGTTTCACATTTATGACCCCCAGCATGGTTGTCATTGTCATTCTGATATTTCTCCCAGAGCTCCCTTTCAGCTTTAACAAGGACTTATCTTTTCGAACGTTTGCCTTGATGCATTGTTACAAGTTCAGAAACATGTTGTTTGGCAGCCTCAGGTTCACAACTTATAGATGCTTTCACCATTGTTATTGAGTCCAGATTAATTCCCTGGTGACCACAACCACAGTTCCCAGTGCTGGTTCCATATGTTGTGAACAACTTATCACAATCCTTGTTTGTGTGCGGTGATACATGATTATGGTCCTTGATTTGAAACATACTACCACAGAAAGTCTTGTAGTTATCAGAGATCACTAGCTTCAGCTCTCCTTGTGTGTCACAGTTGGTGATTTTTTCAATGGTTCCTCCACATGCTACATGATTTTTCACATTGTTTTCTTTGGAGTTTGAAATAGCACACACACCGTCCTTTCTCTCAAAGGATTTCTCTTTCATTTTTTGTTTGGTCTTGCTATAGCCTTCACTTGTGCCTTCAGATCTGCTGCTAGTAGGTATCTCACATCCTTGCCCATGATTATAGTCCTTTAAATACTTTCTGATAATGAGATCAGCCACATCTTGTCCCAGTTTGGGTGTGATGTTTTGCTCAAATATTGTGCACACGATACTTTTCTTGTTAATCTTCTTCTGTCTGATTGCCGGCTCACGTTCCTGCATCATTTTCACCACTTGATTGCACTTCATCTTATATGGATTCTCTGCTACTTGAATTGCTGATTTGTGTGACTGGAACTGGTTGGGTAGACAGCATATAAGATTCTTTACCAGTTTATTTTCCTTGTAACGTTTCCCAAGGACCTCTGATATAGCAGCAATGGATAGCAACTTTTGGCTGAAATCTACAACACTTTCTTGTTTACCCATCTTGAGTCTCTCAAATTCCAATTTAAGCAAGTAAATTCAAGTTCTTCTGATGCATCCTTGTACATGTTTTTCCAAACAGTCGTAGTTGTCAGTACCCATCACCAGATCTCTTAACAAAGGGATATGTTGAGTGTTCTCAATTCCTAGTCACAGGATCTTCACTTGTTTGTGAAAGAATAACCATCCNGATAACAATTGAAAGTTTGGAGAACACCACACACGTTTGACAAATAACAAAACTTTGTTATTTACTTCTCAAAATCTTTACAAGCAATTTCTTTATACATTTATAATGTAAGTTACCCTACTGATACACTTACACGATTCTGACCTTTTCCCTTTATCCCACTGTTCACTCCCCAAACGACTCACAACCCCTGAAGAACAGGAAAAACCTAAACCCAAATCCCAACAAAAGTGACTAAAAGTGTTAATCTCTATTACACACCTTTTAGACACTTTTTACGTTCTAACAGACACCTCAGATTTATTCTTTTATCCTCTGTTCTTCCCAGACGTCTCTCACATACTCTCTTGAATAACTTTTAGAAAAACCCTAACCCAATTAAGAACGGCTAAAAGTGTTAATCTTTCTTTAACAGTTTTAGCCTCCTTATATACACACCAAAAACCTAGCAATCCTCTTTTCTTTCTCTTGAGAACTTGCGTTTCCTTTTCTTTAATATTGCCATAACTATTGTTTCCTTTTCTGTTGCTTCTCTCAGCTTTCCATTTTCTTCAAAGGAAAACCCCTTTCTTTTCAGGTATTTCATTTTCCTCAATCTTCTAGATCGTTTATGCCTTTTTCACTTCTACAACAACTTGAGTTCTTACTCAATCTGTCTATGTCACCTCCTGAGCATTTGCCAGCTTTTTTGCATCTCCACGAGATCTGTTTGTGACACCACCTATGAGTGTGCTCAGGTTTCCAGTACACAAATAAGAGCTTGATATGTTTGTGCAACATCTTGAGGTTTGCTCATTTTTCCTGCATCTTCAATCTTGATCTGTCTGTGACACGTTATGAGCATCTACTCATGTTTCCAGTCTTGCTCTTTTGCTCAGGGTTTGAGTCTTGTGCTTCTACTCAGGCTTTCAATGTTAGTCTTCTGCTCAGGCTTTCAGTGTTAGGCTTCTGCTCAGGCTTTCAGTCTTGTGCTTCTGTTTAGGCTTTATGCATTTCCACTTGATATATGTGCAACATTCTCAGGTTTCTTGAATCTCCACTTGATCTGCTTGTGTAACGTCTTATGAGTCTGTTCAGGAGTTCTTGCATCTGTCTGTACAGCATCCTGTGACTCTGTCTGTGCAGCTTGATATGTTTGTGCAGCATCATATAAGTCTGCTCAGGTTTCATGCTTCTACAAAGATGACGATGCATGGTGGCGATTGCGCTCCATAATGATTGTTTTATTCTTTCTATTATGTATTTAAGTTATGAATTTAAATTAAATTTAAATTTTGCACTCAATCTAGCTATATTTTGCATTCAAATTTATAGTTTGAATTTATGTTTTAATACAATTATTACGTTAAATTATGCCTTAATTTTTTCTTGAATAGTTATCATTTTAATGCATATCACTCTATCTTTATAAATCAACTAGTCTTTGTTACGTACAATTCACTCACGCAACATTGAAATATGACTAGTCATTACATAAACACCATCATCGCTGTTTATCTCTTGTTTTTGTCCCTTGGCCACGTCTTGGTCTGCACCCTCCTTCATCCAACAATCCACATATGGCTTTATCTAGCGTATGCTATTTTTATTCTTTCTTAGATTTGATGTAAAACATTTTCAGCAATATAGGATTAATCTTTCTTTATTCTTCTTAAAAATGCATTACTTATGAAGATGCAAGTTCTGGAATCAACGAACTGATTGAATCAGAAGCGTGTTATAATTAATACGTTGACAGAATCAACCAGCTGACGGGACCAGAGAGTTGATGATATCAGTGAACATATTTATGTATCATATTGCGTGTGCAGGTGCGTCACAAAAGATCATAGTTGATAAAGAGGGAGCTGAATAGGATCAGAAAGCTGAGTGTGAACAAAAAGCTGAGTGGAAACAGAAGCTTGAAGAGAACCGTCTCAAGAAGATTTTACCAAGAAGATATTTGGTTGAGAATATTGTGGAAGAAATAATATGCTCAAAGACCTTATTGGAGAAATAATATGTTAGAGATATTCTTGGAGAAATAATATCTTAGAGATATTCTTGAAAAAATAATATCTTAAAGGTATTGTTGGAGATGTCTTAAAAACATAATATTTAAAATATTATGGGAAGATTATATTTGGAAGAGAATCTTAACAAAAATATTATAAAAGATTTTCTCTTGAGAAAATCATGGAAGAAAATATACCTTCTTGAAACTTATCTTGGAGATGTTCCAAAATTGAATATATGATATATTCTGGGAGATATGAAAGTAGTGACATGACACATGATGCTGATGACGTTGAACAGGATGCCGATTGACGTGGCACAAAGAGCTGTTGATGTGGCACAATGGTTGGTTGACAAAACAACAATCTAGGATTGGATGACGTGGCTATGCCTCAAGATCCTTTATATTTATTGAGGAGAAGAATCATTGGAAGAAAGATTTTATTGGTTGAAAAAGAAAATCTTTGGAAGAAAGATTATCATTTTTGGTGAGATTTTTAGATTTTTAGAGATCCTAAGAACTAGGTTTTTCGACTACTATATATAGATTAGGAGTTTGAGGCGTGCAGCTTTTAACTATTCCGAATCTATGGCGTTTGATGTGTATCTTTGAAGCTGCCAAAAACAGGAAGCTGATGAAGGGAGTCTTCGTTCTACAGATCGCTGTAGAACTAAAACAGTGGTTGGGTTCAAGCTGAAGGACGGCTCAGGGTTGAGTAAAAGCCAACCATAGGCTGAGAGAGTCTTTCGGGGACAAAATAACATGCTGTTGATAAAAAGGGAGTTAGGTTTGTGTAACACCGATTAAGTTGATTACTTAATAGATCTCTAGCTATTTTTAGATCACTAGAAAAGAATGGTAGCATGGTAGGATGCTGAACCTTATGCAATTGTATTTGTATTCTTGTTCTAGTGGATTTGCTTCTGGACAAGGTCCCGGGGATGTAGGGAAACCGAATCTCGTTAACAAATGTTTGTGTCTATGACTTTATTGCTTATACAAAGAATTAGTGTTGAATGAAATAGACGCATGTATGGAAACACACGCCTGATAAACAGCAACAGAAGGTTGCTGATAATAATGAGTAGGTTTTTCATACTTTCAATTGGTATCAGAGCGGGTCACCAACAAAAGGATTTGTGTCCTTTAACCGGTGAGATTTTATGGAAAGCATGGAGAATCAACAATTTGGTTGTGGGATGATATAAGCATATGAATTGCAGATAAATAGAGGAAATCATGCGACTGTGAAAAGAATGTTATCAGCTAATGATAAGCAAACTCTTGAGACACAGAGTGTGATACACCTTCGTAGAATGCTAAAAATCAGTATGTTGAATGTCAAGGATTTAGACAGTTTAAATCTGATTGCATATAAGTTTTATGAGTAAACATGGGTGTTGTTAGGTCGAATTGAGGTGCCAAACGAGTCAGAAAATTCAAAGGTTGAAGAATCAACTGTCTGAATAGTTAAATAATATCAAGATGCCGGAAAAGGGGACAAAGATCTGAATATACTTATATCACATGGGAGAATAGACAATGATCTATTTGGAGGAGATACCATTATGATTAAAGTAGTAAACAAGAGGGTGTTGTATGTTGGAATCACGATTTTGTCAAAAATAGTTGTTCAGTAAGGTTTGTACTAGATTGAGACTGTTTGTTAATTGGATCAGCTATCTGTTTTGCGGATGCTCATTAATCTGTTTTCACTTGATCAAGAAACTGTTATGTGCGTATGTCAGGCTTAGATTCTGTTCTATTGGCGGCATCGATATCATTTTGATGTGAGAACAGTTTGTTATGAGCCTATTTGCATCATATGGACTTCATAAGGTTATCTATCAAGTTTTGAGTGCATGAGTAAAGGTTTTAATATGAATCGGAGGTTGGATCATATCAATTCAATCAATAAGTTGAGAAACATGCCACTGAAAAAGGAGTCAGTCAGATGTTTGTTGATATTTGTCAAATGGGTGATGACGATCATATATTTGAATTGAATATTCTAAATCGACGAGCTATTGATGAGCAAGTTGGTAAGTTCAAATGACTTTTGAGATCTGTTTTTTCATAATCAACGTAGTGTTTATCAGAACTCACCTCCACGAACACCGCAACAAAAAAATTTCCTTAAGAGGAAAAACAGAACGTTGAAAGAGATGGATAGAACATATTGCATGGTAATCAATTGGGAGAGCATTTATGTCTAAAGTAGTAAGTACAATATGTTATGTGATCAATCAGGTGTATATACGAAAATGGTCAATTAAAGCTCTGCAGAAGAAGTGGAAGAGAGATATTCCAAGTGTGGTGTGCTTTCATGTGTTTGGGTGTGTCTGTTGCATCTATTATGATAAAGATCAGCTGGGGAAAACGGTTTTTCAAGAGAAATTTAGGTTGGGAAGAATTATTTGAGAAAAACAAACTGAATTCAAGCGTCTCATGGAGTGTCTGAATCAATAACGTGTTTTCTGCAGTTTTTGTGTGTGTTTGAACATGAAACTCACAAAAAAATAATTCATTGATTATCGTTGGGAAGTAACAATGCAGGAAGAATGTGATCAATTCAAGAAAAGTGATGTAGATTAAAAGTCTGAGGAAGGAAATGTTTGTTAAGGGTTGAACAAAGGGTTGTAAGACTACAAGATTTGAGACCCAGGAATATATCAAATAGAATGATATGTTGTAAGAAAGATCAACCACCTGAGCATAAGGACGTTGGTGAATCTGCATTGATCAGGTTTAAATGAAACTTGAACACATTCAAGTTGTTGAACTTAAGGGGACAATAAAAAAGAAATAGGGTGGCAGGACAACGAGCTCCATAATGAAATATTTGATCTCTTCTATCTAACTCAGAAAGGTTTGCACGAGTAATCAGCTTCCGGTACACATAAACAGGGTGACCTATTCAAACGGAAAATTAGACCATGCAAGGTGTAGTAAGAACATTAAGTTGTTAAGTCAAGAATCATCTTGAGTACAACCTGAGGGATCTACAACTTAAGAGCTACGATGGTTCAACAGATGGTTGACTCTTTAACCTTTGCATATGGACTATGTGGAAAAACAAGATTCTGAGTTCATTCACCTGATTGTATCGTGAAATTATTGGAGTTTATTGTGGCTAATATTAGGGTGGAGGAAAGGTTTTTTATATGGTAGGTTATCATGTTGCTTGGTTTGAGTCAATCACGTTTCTGATTGTGGTGTACACTAGAGTGATCATCTAAGTGTTGTTTACAAGAAGGAAAGATAACTTGTCAAAATTCTGGAGAATTACAGAATAACTCAAAAGAATTTCAAGACCTTGAATATTTTATACAGGCTACGAAAAGGGCAGTCAAAACAAGACATGTTTGAATGGAACTACTGCCTGATGATTGTTCAGACCTTTGTAGATGGCATCCAAGTGTAGATTCTGGTGGTTAGCTCTCTGAAGGATATGGCACAAGAATTTGAGATGAGCATATGTGTTGAATTATCATACTTGAATAGTGGATAAATGAATGTTCAAGAATATGGTTGATGAGCATGCTATAGTAGTAAGGAACAATGTTCAATTGGTTGTACATAGATAATCTCATATTCAAGGTATCGATTCGATTACACTTTTTCTCATGTTTCTTGTCTAAAAGCAATTAGGTTCCTGTTTTAAATGACATCTACATGGAACTTCGAATTCCATCAAATGGGTGTCGAGAGTAATTTATGGAATGAGCTATTACAAAGACAAGTGTAGAGACATCAAAGGTATTGAAGCTTATCAGCATCGTGAATTTGTATTCAAGCATAAACATGCAGTATATAGCTTGAAACAGGAACCAAGAGAGTGGTATGAAATACTAACAAGTTTTTTGGTGAATATGGGATATCAACAAGGAAGTATGAACAAGAACTTACTTGCTTTTGAAGAAAACAGAGATATTATTATCATTTAGGTGTATGAAGATAGTGTTGTGGGTAGATATACTAGTTAGCATCTTGCCTCCAGATTCATGAATAGCATAACACATGAATTCCAGATAATTATGAGTGGAGATCTTACAAGTTTCTTGGGTATGCAAGTCAAACATATGGCCGAAGAAATCTTCCAAACATGCAATAAAGCCAAAACACTAATGAGGATGAACGACTGACTTCTAGGTAGTGAATTAGAGGAGGATGTCATTGAAGATTCATACAGAGATGCATAAAACATTGGTGATATATCTTATTCAACGATCTGATTCCTGACTTAATAAGGAACAGAAGAATGTTTAGATGTGTAAGTGCTATGGGACGTTGTTGCACATGTCTTGATGAAGTATGTAAAAGATGATTATGAGTCCACATCTGATTGAGCTAGTGTTGATGGTTTTAACCTAGTTATGCACTCAAGCAGGGGGAGAAAAAGGTTGTTTTGAGGTTGTTTTTCACGTTTCTTGAGATGTCTCTTAGATGACTGATATGCATATGATAGCCTGGTTTTAGGGGGATAATCTCAATAGTCTAAAAATTGGATCACTCTCTTGATGTATTTTTCAACTCGGATCAGTCTCCTGATGTATCTCATGATGTATTCTTCAACTCGAATAAGTCTCCTGATGTATCCTTCAACTCAAGTCATTAGGCATCATGTTAATGTCTTTTCCACATATGTCTCATTATCTTACAGAACATGATGCTTGAGTATCAAACTATGTTAAAAAGGGGGAGTGTAGAATGAGATGTTGAAGTGATCAACTATCTGGATAAATGAAATCATGCATTGGAGTTGGAGATTACTGATGTTAGTAAGCTTGGGTTCTACAAATCAGTCATCAAGGGGGAGAGTGAGAGTTTATTGCTGACTAAGTTGAGAAACACATCATACAAGATGTTGAAGATAATCAGACAACATGTTAGAAGTGTGATATCAGATATGATGCAAACACAACATACAACATGTCAGAAGCTTGATACCAGACATGATATTAACGAGTCATGAGATAGAATGTTAGAAGTTGTTTGCAACAAATATAGTTGAAGATGTTGATCTTAAATATAAAAGTTGGTTCAATAACATTTCGAATAGTTTGAAGACAAGCTGGTTCAACAGAGTATCCGTCACGCAGTGAAAGATGCATACTCAGAAGACTGATAGGATCACTGAGTCGATTGGATCGAAAAGCTGACTGAAGATGCAATAGTAAAGTGTCGTTGATTCTAAAAGGGGGAGATTGAAGATGCAAGTTCTGGAATCAACAAACTGATTGAATCAGAAGCGTGTTGGAATCAGAAGCTTGTTATAATTAATACGTTGATAGAATCAACCAGCTGACAGGATCAGAGAGCTGATGATATCAATGAACATATTTATGTATCACAGTGCGTGTGTTGGTGTGTCACAAAATATCAGTGTTGTTTAACAGGAAGCTGAATGGGATCAGAAAGCTGAGTGTGAACAGAAAGCTGAGTGGGAACAGAAAGTTGAAGATAATCGTCTCAAGAAGGTTTTAACAAGAAGATATTTGGTTGAGAATATTGTGGAAGAAATAATACGCTCAAAGATATTATTGGAGAAATAATATCTTAGAGATATTCTTGGAGAAATAATATCTTAGAGATATTCTTGGAGAAATAATATCTTAGAGATATTCTTGAAAAAATAATATCTTAGAGGTATTCTTGGAGATGTCTTTAAAAAAATAATATTTAATATATTATGGGAAGATTATATTTGGAAGAGAATCTTAACGAAAATATTATAAAGATATTCTCTTGAGAAAATCATAGAAGGAAATATACCTTCTTGGAATGTATCTTGGAGATGTTCTAAAATTGAATATATGATATATTGTGGGAGATATAAAAGTGGTGACATGGCACATGATGCCGATGACGTGCCACATGATGCTGATGACATGAAACAAGATGCTGATTGACGTGGCACAAAGAGCTGCTGATGTGGTACAATGGTTGGTTGACAAAAAAATAATCTAGGATTTGTTGACGTGGCTATGCATCAAGATCCTACATATTTGTTGAGGAGAAGAGTCTTTGGAAGAAAGATTTTATTGGTTGAAAAGGAAAATCTTTGGAAGAAAAATTATCCTTTTTGGTGAGATTTTTGGAGATCCTAAGAACTAGGTTTTTCGACTACTATATATAGATGAGGAGTTTAAAGCGTGCAACTTTTAACTCTTCCGAATCTATGGCATTTGATGTGTGTCTTTGAAGCTTCCAAAAACAGGAAGCTGATGAAGGGAGTATTCATTCTTCATATCGTTGTGGAACTAAAACAGTGGTTAGGTTCAAGCTGAGGGAAGGCTCAAGGTTAAGTAAAAGCCAACCATAGGTTGAGAGAGTCGTTTGGGGACAAAATAACAAGTTGTTGATAAACATGGAGTTAAGTTTGTGTAACACCGATTAAGTTGATTACTTAATAGATCTCTAGCTGTTTTAGATCACTAGAAAAGAATGGTAGCATGGTAGGATGCTGAACCTTATGCAATTATATTTGTATTCTTGTTCTAGTGTATTTGCTTCTGGACAAGGTCCCGAGGATGTAGGGAAACCGAACCTTGTTAACAAACGTTTGTGTCTCTTTTTAATTCAGCACATGAGATCATCTATGAATTTATTGCTTATACAAAGAATTAGTGCTAAATAAAACATACGCATGTATGGAAACGCACGCTTGATAAATAACAATAGAAGGTTGCTAATAATAATGAGTAGGTTCTTCATACTTTCAACTTAGAGAACAATGAAGAGATCTCATCGCATGATTCTAAAATATCAACCTCAAATCCGTTGATGGGTTCAAGAAATCTTCCTCCATCTTCTTACTCTCTTAAAATGGAGTCTTTCAACACTTTCCTTCGGTCAACTATAGAGAGATACGAATCTCGTCCTTCTCCTGTTGGTGGATACAACTGGTAAGTGGTAAGTGTTAGGATTATAAACTTTAAACTCAAAAGAAATTGGTAATAAATATATTAGTGAACGTCCCTTTCAATTTATGATATTGAATACATTATCCCCTATTATGATATATTGTTTTAAAAGATATTGATGATTATTATAGGACTGTTGTCATATACCCAAAAGGAAACACGAAAGATGGTGGTTCAGGGTACCTTTCGCTTTACGTAGCCATAGATAACTTGAATTCCGTCCCTGAATTTTACACGGATCTCAAATTTTACATCTTCAACAAAAAGGAGAGGAAGTACTTCACCATCCAAGGCTTTTGCTAACGTTCAATCCAACTAAGGGCACTCCAAAGGACACTCTAAAATTTCAAATTTGAAGTTTTTTCTCCTCTAAAGAGACACATTAAAACTTCAAATTTGAAGTGTTATTTTCTCACACTTCAAATATGAAGTGTCTACTTTGTCACACTTCAAATTTGATGTTTACATTTTTATTACATTTTAGTCCCAAGATTTATTTAATTAATATTTTAAAGTTGTATATTATTTATTTTGGTACCAACACTTTTATGATTTATTTTAAATGTATAATAATTTATGCATCTTATATTTAGAAACATATAAATTAAATTTATAATATTAAAAGATCACATTCCATAAATATTTTCTTGAAAACATCAAGGAAATTTGATACCAAAGAAAGCAATAAAAAATTACATAACACACAAATTTTATCCAATAAAAATATCAAAACAAACTAATTAATACCCACCTAAATTTGATCCACTACTTCCAAGATCATCAAAATATTGCTTGAAAAAGGTTGGTAAACTTTCGTATATCCTTCATCAAATTCCACTCATGATCGAATTTGAAACCTTTTTAAGTTTTGGTTCTTGCACCAACAACTTTTTTTCTTTTTCATCTATATGTTGTTTAAAAAATTAATTAAATATACAAACAAATATCAAATACAAATGGAGAATAAAAATAAATATACTTACAATATGGAATTTATAATTTGGTGATAAAAAGTGAAGAGACTCATCTATCACTTCTAAATGCATTGATCTAGCATATATGAGAGCATTATGGGAATAATGCTAATTAATAATTTAATATTTGAATTTTTTTTATGATGTTATTGATATGTTTTCTAATAATTATGCAACTTATATTATAATGTAATGTCTTATTAATAAATATTGAATGTTATAATTAATGATGGATGTTTTATATTTTTTTATAAAATTGTATGATGTTTATTAATTATAAATAAAAATATGGGCCATATTGCAAAATACACACTTTTGACACTTCAAATTTGAAGTGTTACCTTTGGAAGAAAACACATGATACTTCAAATTTGAAGTATCACACTTCAAATTTGAAGTGTCCCTTTGGAGATAATAACAACTAAACATGTGATGTTTATATACTAGTAGCATTTATCTATATATCGATCAAAATTTTATTATAATATATTAATATTACGAATTTCAAACTTAAAACCATTTTAAAATAAGTGGATTAAGTCATTGTTTTTATATTATAGTGATCTAATATAAGAAAAAATAAAATCAGTTTATTTCTTACAAAATCCAGCATTTAGCGAAACTCTCTTTTGCTTCTAAGGAAACTGAGTTATTGATCACATATTTAGCTCTGATTAGTACTTTTAATTTGTAACCAACCTACTGTCTGTTTGATGTACCGGAACATTACTTAGTACAATAGTTATTACAAGATCAACATAGTTTAAAGGTGTACACTATTAACATTATGCAGAATGAATTTTTTATGGATTAAATTAGTTATAGTTGTTGATGTTTTTGCTGAAAAAGCGTTATTCAATTATTGATTTTAAATCAACTCCTTCATATTTAATATTATCCTTCAATATTTGAATATCGACAAGTTCATTTGCAAAGATTTCTAAATGTCTATAGGATTCATTTGAAAATATTTTAGAAATATTTGTAGTTTACATTAAATTATAAATATATATATTTGTTAATAGAACTTCATCTCAACTCATTTCAAATCCATTAAAATATAAATATTTTAAAAAATCTTTTATGGTTTTGAGTAACACTAGATTTTAAAATCTTCATTGAATAGCACTATATTTCAAACTCTATTAATGAATGAATTTCAAATACTAGAATCAATAACACTACATTTTAGAATATAAATTGAAATCAATTATTGAATAAAACTAGATTATAAATCATATGGAGTTGAATTACAATTAATGATTATATAACATCCCCTAGTGTTATTCAATTAATCATTTAATCTACAGAATGACCAATGCGTGGAACTATTAGGAACTATGTATCTTGAAACTCAAGTAACGATTTCTTTGTTGATTGACACAATTAAAATTGTTTACCATTCCCAATTAAGGTATATATGGAGGAGAGACCATACTCTCCAATCCACTAGATCTGATTAAGCTAGATGAAACAAAGCAAATAACAATTACAAGATCGAATTGATATGAATCTAATCATATACTCTACTTGTACAAATTTGGAAACAAGTGAGGATAAGAAACAACGAATGTAGAGATCAAATGCTCTCTCAGTGGGTTGATCAAGATACAACAGACTCTGAAGCTTCGAAGAACCTCTTCAATGGAGCTCACTCACTCTGCATTTGAGAGAAGAAGACTCCGACTACTTCAAGAAAGTCTGTTATGGTTACTTATAACCACTTCATGAGCTTTGGGATTTTAAAATGAAAATTGGCCCAGATACTTAACATCTCAACCTTCCTTGCGTAGGCCCAAACGAAACCCACAAAATGATATGGAAAATGACGATTTATATAAGTTCTTTAGGAACATAGAAAAGATCTCACAACTGATACATGAAGATGATATTTCATTAAACTACCATTTATTAGAGAACCAGATTGTATAGGATGGTTTTATGGAAAGGATGGGAGCTATACGGTGAAGTCGGGTTATAATGTTGCAACACGATTAATCAATGCAGAGCAACCAGCTAATTTCTGTAAATTAGTTGAGGAAGCAGCAGGAAACGTCAAGTCATCCAAGTGTTTAGTCGCACTAAGTTGTTTCATCTTACTCCTAACTTCATATATAGCTTTGTCTTTGTTTTTATCTATTGTTTCTCGATCTTAATTCATTTGATTACATTTGACTATTTTGTTTGTCCATATGGTTTTGTCCGATGTAGTGTAACCGTTTTGTATTATCTCTATAATGAAACTATTTAATATGGAATGAAATAGTTGTGAAAAAAAAAAGAATATAATGCCTTGGGTGAAGTACTTTCTATGAAAATTGATCAATAACTCTCTGAGTTGACGATGATAAGTGTATACGTTGTGAAGATGCTGAAATATTGGATTATATGTTGTTTACATGTGAATTTGGAACTCTCTTCAAATCCCAAACATCACGCTTAGAGATAATGGTAATGTGAGAGATAAAATGTGGCAAATATGGAAGGCTAGAAATAAAGAATGTTTTCAAAGATGATCAAGTCAACCTCGTTTGGTCTTTCAGAGTGGAGACAAATGAATGGTTCAGACTACAAAATTCACCAAAAGAAGTAGCCGACCCTAGGAGATGCCAAGCACAGGTCGGATTTGAAGAATTCAATTAATACATGGACGGTGGATGGTGGCCAACAAACTTGTTGGAAGAATTTACGCATAGTTCTTGCCGTAATTTATGTTCACATCTCGTATTCACACGGAAGTTTCGATCTATAAATAGATAGCAACCTCACCATTTGTAAATCACCCCAAAACAAGAATAACCACGAGAATTGTAAATCCACGAGAGTTTTTTTGAGTTTTAAGGTTTTGTATAAACGAGTTTGTAATCTCAATTTTTTCTATTCTTGAGAGAAATAGAAGTTTTTATTTCCTATATATTATCGTAAACGGATCCTTGATACCCAACAAGTGGTATCAGAGCCATTAGGCGATTAAGTTTACGAACATATAGTTTTCGGTTTTTTCACGAGTTGCTGGGAATCGAGATACGGCAACACGGTTGTGTTCGTCTCATCGAGAAGATCAATTTGGTATATTCGAACGAGAAATCGTTCATCAAATATCACCATACGAACCGTAAAAGAATCGTGAAAAGAAAGAGAGAAACATAATCGCAGTGAGAGGTTGAAGACGATTCAATTTTGTAAATTATTAAATTATTGAAATTTGCATATTGGTCCTTCAAATTTTGAAAATTACAAAATTTACTTGTAATTTTTCAAATTTTGATTTGACCCTGAAAGTGTGTATTCTACTATTTTCGACCGTTCTGGACGTAACGGTACTACCTGTTTTTCGATATTTTTCTCTGATATATTGGGAAGGTGAAAAATGACCACGGAAGAGTCAATTTCATTTTCCGGAGCTATGTTTATGCTCACGGATACAAATTACACGTTGTGGAAACCTCAGATGGAAGATTTCTCAGTTGTAAAGATGTTTTTGATCCAATAGAGCTGATGGGTATCAACCCTGATTCGCCTAAGTCGTTGAAGTGGAAGAAGATGATTAGAAAAACTATTGGTCAAATCTGGCAATGGATTGATCATAGTGTATTCCACCATGTCGCACAAGAAAAGTATGCATACGCCCTTTAGAAAAAGTTGGAGAATATGTACCAGGCCAAGACCGCTCGAAACAAGGCCCTACTCATGAGATGCCTTGTCAATATGAAGCTCAAGAGTTGAACTTCTATTGCGGTGCATACCATTGAGTTCCAGATTCTGGTAAATCAATTATCTTGTGTTGAAATACCACTAGGAGATGAAATACAATCTCTACTACTTCTTAGTTCCCTTCCTGATAGCTGGGAGACACTAGTTGTTACTCTCAGCATAGACTAGACTCATGCCCTTGTGATGGAAAATAGAGGAAGATGACAACAAAGTAGTAGAGAAAGATGGAAAAATAGAGGCAAAAGTTGGTGGAGATCAGCAGATGGTAGGAAACCCACTTATACTTGCAATCATTGCGGTAAAAAGGGTAATATGAAGAAGAATTGCTTCAAATAGCTAGAGGAGCAAGGCCAGGGCAGTTCTAGACCGAAGAATAAGGGTGGTGAAACGTTAATCACGGTCTCGGGTTATGTCGCGTTGTGTACCCGTGAGGAGACATGCCTTCAAGTCTTAAGAGAAGACACATAATGGGTAATAAATAATGCAACTTCCTATCACGTAACTCCCTATAGAAACTACTTCACAACATAAAAATCTGGAGACTTTGGAATAGTGAAGATGGGTGATTTCAGTTCTTCTAAGATAGTAGGAATTGGTGATGTCCAAGTAGAGACGAGTATTGGGAGTTCGATAACATTGAAGGATGTCAAAAATGTGTCAGATCTTCGGCTTAAGCTACTATCAGTTGTATCCCTTGACAATCAAATGTATGAAAATCATTTTAGTAGAGGCACGTGGATATTGTCAAAGCGCATTATGACAATCGCGCGATGACATATTTGTGGCACGCTGTTGATAGTAGGATTTGTACTGTTTTAAACTATATCAATTCGCTACTGCAGTATCATAGTCATTGTAGCACATAGAGTGTCAATCCAAATGGGTGATGCTATTAACCACTCTATAAACAAATGGGTCTACTAATTCAAGACAAGTAAATAAAAGGGGTTGTGAACTAACAGCTTTAAATGAATAAAACATGCTGGAAATAAAACAGGACAATAAATCTATCATGCATTCTAAAAAGAAAAACTAAAGAGTAAACTACAATTAACCAGGGACAGAAAAGAAGATGGTACTAAAATGCAATCAGGAAAAACAGTTCCTAAGGATGGGGGTATTTGATTGGTGATCCTCCCTGAACTACTTAGGTGTCTAACATACCTCAAACAAGAGCTGTCCCTAGAAAACAGATTCATAAACAACCAAATTCAATCTCTTGACAGATGATCATAAGCTAAGCAATGTCTAGACCTAACTCTCGTTAACGGAACACTACCTAGCAGGCATGAAGAA
Source organism: Iberis pinnata (assembly GCA_900406425.1). Classification (NCBI taxonomy): domain Eukaryota; kingdom Viridiplantae; phylum Streptophyta; class Magnoliopsida; order Brassicales; family Brassicaceae; genus Iberis; species Iberis pinnata. The sequence continues at coordinate 5,677 of OVBE01002301.1, read as the reverse complement.
ACAATATGTTAAAACCAATAAATACCCTAGACAACCAATCTCTTGGGCTATGAATGTAAATCTCTAAAATCACATTGTTCATGCATTTCATCAGACACCTTTTCAGTGCGAAAATGCCTTTCCAGCTCGATCCTTTGTTCGAGTTCGGCTCGAGCTTCTGGTCGAGTCAGGCTTGATCTAAACGTCATTTTTGCTCGATGAGGAATTTGGCCGCGATGAAGACTTCGCCCGGTCAAGTTCAGCTGATTGAGTTGGTTCCAGTCTGTTTTTCCTTTTCATTCTCCAAACTTCCATGATGTCCCGATAACTCCCTAAATATCTAAAATAACTCCAAAATGCGCATGTATGCGAATGCTAATGCATAATTTCCTTACAATGCAAACTTACTAATAAAGACCTATTACTGCACAATGTTAACATCTAAATGAACCTAAAATGGTGATGAATGACTTCCTATAACTCGCAAAATGAAGAGACTTCAACTCCCCGAAACTAAATCCTTGCTTGCCCTCAAGCAAGTAATTCAGAAGCCTGGAAGAGAAGTTTGAAAATGGGAACTCATAACCAAAATATGCTGATAAAATAGGGAATATCAATGTCCAGGTTACTAATTCTAAAATGCAATCCCATCTCATCCTACTTAAAAACTTTATCCATAGTCATCAAAGTTAAATTCATATCAGTTTCAACATACACAGTGCATTCAAATTCATTTATTTCTTTAACATTCATTAAACAAAAACTATGGATCAAGTTATGCACATTCATTGAACTAATTTCGCTAAGGGACCGGTTAAGGGACAAAAATGGCCGCTTTATGCATAGGTTAATATTTCAGATTAAGGATCTCTCAAAAAAGGGAATGATCTTTAGCAGAATGCTAAAGGTAAGACCACTTATATGCATACAAGAACAGAATCCCATTTATCCAAAGTCATTGAAACTAAAATTTTCCTGATTCTAAACCCGGTATGAGATCCTAATTCTACCCTTTTAAAGTTTGAACTGATCTTAGTGATTCACATTTTTTCCTTTTTTCATATTTCCCTAACATTTCTTATGAGAGGTTTCTTTCTTTATCTATTTCTAGCGGATTGGGAGCTTCATGATTTTAGCACCTATGGTTTCTGATCTTTTCTTTTTTCACTAACTTCTTGGGTTTTTACCCTTTCTCTTTATCATTTCTTTTTTCTGTTTTTGCACAAACCATACTTTTCATATCATTTCCCCCAAATCATTTCCTAGACTATTATGTTTTCTTTTCTTTTCCTTTCTTCTCCTAAGATTCATAACCATTCCCATTTCTTTTACCAGATTCCCAACATGTTTTCCTCTTTTTCAAACTGAACCCAATACCCAGAATCGAACCCCACCTAATCCTGTCTAGTCAAAAAAGTGTGAACTAGAACTACATGAGATTCCATTCCTGTCAGTTCAAACCTAACACTTTTTACCAAGCTCATATCATAAAAAGACCTAACACTCAGTAGTTGATGAATGTCTTGAAAAAGGTAAGGTTCAAGGGTGGGAATTCTATTTGGATTAACAAGAGTGGTGAAACGGTAGAAGATAGTCCAAATATGTATATACTACCCATGAGTTCAAATCTAGTGCATAAACATGATAATTATATGTCAAGTTTAGGTTCCAATAAATAGAGATAAATTTCATATCACAACATGCTTCAGAAAAGAAAAGATCATGCAATTTCACATTCCAAGTATGGTGCAGTCTTAGTTCATAATTAATCATAATTCATTAGACAACTAATAACTAGGGCATTGACACTACCTAAGTAAACATCATACTTACAAGGTTGCTATTATCCTAGTTCCCTATGCAAATGCAGTTGACAAACTTAAACACAATCATAACAAGCTAATGCAACTACATGACCACTCTGTTTTTTAAAGAATATTTTCGAAAAAATTCATATTTTATGGTTTTTCTATGCCTTAGATGCAAAATTGAAATAAGTAAACAAGTAAGCATGTCTAGAGACCTCTTAAACTCTCCTCAAACTTAAATTACACAGTCCCTTGTGAAACAAAAATTTGAAGGAGAAATTAAGACCAAAACACAACAACAAATGCCATGGTATATACAATAAAAAGGGTTTGGAGTGGTACTGCATTCAGGTTGAGTTGAAGAAGGTGGCTGAAGTGGCTTAGCAACTTTGAAAATTTAGACTCTGTCACAAGGAGAGCCAGTTTCTGCATTTGTCCATCATTTCCTTTGTTTGCCAACCATCCAATGTTCAACCTATTGTTTCACTGAGATAATGTAGGGAACCTCGACCAATCTCTGAGAATTTCGGCTCTATTAAAAATGTCCATGGGCTCGATGTGAAAGATTATCAGACTTGATCAAAAATTGTTACTCGGGCTCGATCAAGATTCTATCTGGATCGATGTGAACTCTATGTGAACTAGATGTGAACTTGATCAAAACATGTTGATGTGAACTCGATGTGAAAATTTTTGGGCTTGCTTGTGAATTCCTCAAGTTTATTATGCCTTCCTCATTTCCCATACCAAGTGTCCACAGCCTAATCTATGGTACATAAAACACCAAAACCAAACAAAATCTTAAATGTTTTAGAAGAAAAACTAGATACGAATTAATAATTTTCTATGTATAGAGATAGACATGGGACTTCTTCCCAAGTGAGCTTGTTAATAGTCTCCAAGCTTGACTTCCTGTTTAAAATCTAGTAACCCGGAGACGATTCTCTGAAGAGAACCGAGGTTCATTCACTATGTTTTCTTCTCGAACTTATCCAACCACCATATTTGGGGTCGGCTTGGTTGTTCACTTTTGACTCCTTATCAGGTTCTACAACAAGTGTCATTGTTCCATCTTGTAAAACCTCCTTGATTATGAAGTTCCTGGAGCATTTTAGGTTTACATTTCTTTGATAGTGCTTGAGCTTTGGGTTAAGTAGAAACACTTGATCACCACTCTTGAGGTTCATTGTTGGGATTTGAGGCTCAAAACCATTTCCAGAAGAAGTTGTGACCAAAGTGAGTTTCTGAGGTGGGATGTGTTCAAGCTGGTGCTTGAGCTTAGAGTCTGATTCTCTAGAAGTGGGTAGTTTGCGCACTCTAGTTGCCAGCCTCAGTTTTCTAGTTTCCTCTATTCTGTAAAAACTCTTGCATATGATTCATTGACACCTTCATATGCTTCTTTATGCTCTGAAACCTTGTTTGAGTCCTTTATCAACTCATATTCCAATGAATCACTGCTTGAGTACCTATCTTCATGATTGTTCTCATTTATCTCATTTATAGAGAATAGCTGACCTTGGATAGTAGGCTCTTTGTTTTGACCTTGATGTTGAAAGTCATCGTTGGATCATGTCCCATGTTCAACTTGATGTTGCCCTTCTTCACATTGATCACAACTCCGACTGTAGCTAAAAATGGCCTCCTAAGGATTAATGTTTCTTTTGGTTCCTTATCCATATCCAAAACCACAAAATTTGTGGGTATCTCAACACTTCCAATCTTGATAGGCAAGTTCTCCATATGTCCATGAGGGTTCCTAATGGATGTGTCTGCTAAAATCATATATATATATATATATATATATATATATATATTGGAGGTTTTATACTCATTGAACCCCAATTTCTTGGCAACGGAGAGAGGCATCAGGTTGATGGACGCTCCTAAATTGCATAGGCATTTTTTGAAAATCAATGGACCTAAGGAGCATGGTAGAGTGAATGAGATAGGATCTTCTTACTTCTCTACTATTATAGCATTGCATTCATCATATGGTACCATCATTCCTTGAGCTTCACTCTCCTTCGTTGGTTTCTTAATTATTTCCGGGTATTTCGCTATTATCTCCTTCTTGAACAGTGATGGGAATGGCAACCTTGGGTTATAAGCTGGTGGGATTGATATCACTTAGTTTTGATGCCTTATAGTTGGTATTTATACTTGCTATTTGGCATCATTTGAGTGTTTTCATGTGTTTTTGGTATGTTTTCAGGATGTTAAGTGTTTGATACGTTGTGGAGCAAAAAGGATAGTTTTCAGAATATTTTAGGTGCAAATGGACAAAATGAAGATAGATGGATCGAACCCAAGTGAAAAAGATCGATCTAGCAATCACATGAAGTGAGATCAATCGATCCATGCCTGGATCGATTGATCTTATCCTGGATCGATATATCTTGGAAGAAACTGAACGACAGATCGATCGATCCCTACTTGGATCGATCGATCCCATCACCCTAACCAGCTTTGAAATTATCAAAAAGATGCATTCGTCCTCAAGACCTATTAAGAGTTTTCCTTATTAGATTAGGTTTTTGTTATTTTATTAGATTATTATAATTGCCTTAAGATTAATATTAGGACACAACACACATTAGAATTAATTACTTTTGAGAATTCATAGCTTATTCAGAGAGAAGAGATTACAACCCTGTAGTTGGAGAAGATTTATGAATTTTGTCTTTTACTTTTATATACAAATCAATTTCTTTTATGTGTACTCTTTTAATGATAGTTGTTGATTGCTTAGCTATGTTTGAGTAGTCACCCAGGGAAACCAGGTTTGATAGTTAGGGTTTGAAATTATGGATTCGAATTGTTAGGTTCTTAGTCTAGATTTGTTATCCATGCTTCAATTAACCCGATCACCTAGTTCATGATATTAGGTTAAAGAATACAAAGGGATTTGGTTTATTTAATCTGACATAGTCTAGATGAATAAGTGTCTCTGCTTGCGGGAGTATTATCTTTGATGCTTATGAACATATCGAATCTGTAATGACTGCATGATTTAATTGTCTAATTTAGAGATGTAAGATTTCAGGAGAAGGTTAGTCTTTATTTCTAGCAATTCTATCATAGGGATCTAATACTTCGAGAGGAGATTAGTCTATTGTCATCTTTTGAGTTGAGAACTATTTTCAGTTGTTAATCTTGCTTGTCAACCTGAACTTCAAACCTGAATACTTGTGGAACTTCCCTATCGCCTAGCGTTTTAGTTTATTGGTTTTCATTTGCTTTTTAATTATTCGCTTTAATTCTCATTCATTCTAAAACAATCTCTCTTTTATTTCTTTCTTAGCTAGAATCAATTTTTAGAACTGAGAGTCGCACTATTTGGTCCTTGTGGGATTCGACCATTTACTATACTACGAGGATCTGTTCTCTGCAATGTAGTTTTAGGAATTAAAACCTGAACCTATCAGATTTTTGGCATCATTGCCGGGGACAAATTATGCCTTTTAAGTTTTACTTAGAGTCTAGTCTAGGATTTTTATTTTTAGTACTAGTCTCGTTCTTTCTTCTTGTTTTTTTTTTTTTTTTGAAGGTGCATGACGAGGAGATCTGAAAAATCACCTGAATTGCTCAACCTCACAAACGAAAAACTCACAAGACTAGAACGTTCAAACCGGAAGTCTCGAAGAAGCGCTAGTTCATCCACAACAATGGCTGAAAACGTTATTCAGAATCCGATCATTCCCGTAGTTCCAAATGTCCAAAACCCTCCAGGATTGGAACAGATAAGGCAGTTGGCGCTCAACCAACAAGGAGGAAACGACAATAAAGTGCCGCCAGGACATCTCCAAGGAGATGCAAACCGAGGAGTTGGAAACTGATAGTAGGAATTTTAAGGGTGTGATGGTTTTTCCCTACGTGATCAATTCCTAATC
>OVBE01002300.1:0-31310 GCA_900406425.1 Iberis pinnata | reverse complement strand
AGTACCTATTTAACAAATTAAAAAACTTTTTAGTACCCTATTATCAAATTTTCTCAATATTATATACAATCCTTAAAGGGAGCTGGATTTAGCCCCTGCCGAATTACTCCGCGTTGCGGGAACGATCGTAGATCCAACTCCTCCCGAATGCACGCCAATGCAACGACTTCGCAAATATGAGCCAATTTCGTTTCATAATTCACATTTTTTAACCATTTCGGTTCGGAGACCGGTTTAACTAGGTTGAGCATGGTCTATTTTAAGAAAAATGAGAAGGCGATAAAATTCCAGGGACTTTTGATGAAGTGTTGTCAACGCTAAGAACAAGAAAACAAAAAAAAAACTTGTGTTCTGTTCTGCTTCTGCTTCTATTCCAAAACTGATACAAGTCTCCATTTTTGCTTCAGGCTCCATGGATGCTCGTTTTTAAGGTCAGTTTCTATTCTGATTTTGCTTTTATTTCAGTCAGATTTGCATATATCTAATTTTGACATCTAGATTTTAATTATAAAGGTTAATTAGAAATTACCTTGCTGACTTGAAAGTGATTGTTGTATTGAGTTTTGTTGACCCTTTAAAATTTCAGGGACGATTTCATTATCAAATTTTATATTAATGAACCGATTAAAATTAAAATTTACACAAAAGTCAACTAGTGCTCGTTCCCATGCGTCTCTGAAAACAATAGTTGACTAATAATGTTCATTGAAACTTCCATTTTAGTTCTGTTACAGATTAAAACGTGAAGCTCAAACAAACAAACCAAAAAAATGGGCTGGTTCCTTGTGTTCATGATGAGTTCTTTGCTTCTACTTCCGGTTACTTTTGCTAGCAAGATGGAACGAACCACCATATTTATAGACGGTACGCAACGAATCGCTGAGATCGATGAGAACTTTATCTGCGCAACGCTTGATTGGTGGCCACCTGAAAAATGCAACTATGATAATTGTCCATGGGGTTACGCTTCTCTCATCAATTTGGTAAATAAACAAACAAACAAACTTTAGGCTTTGACTCTCTGTTACTTTTGTCTTTTGTCTTAAAACATTCTCCTTTTGAATGACTTCAGAACTTATCTTCTCCTCTTCTTGCTAAAGCTTTTCAAGGTAAAACCTTCATCACATACCCTTTTTTTGCTCATTCTTTATGCTCAAACTTCTTGATATTCTCTGGATTGTTGTTAGCTTTTAGAACGTTAAGGATAAGAATAGGTGGTTCCTTACAAGATCAAGTGATCTATGATGTTGGAGACTTGAAGATTCCTTGTAGTCAATTCAAGAAGACTGATGACGGATTGTTTGGATTCTCTCAAGGATGTTTGTATATGAAACGCTGGGACGAACTTAACCGTTTCTTCAGCCAAACCGGGTTAGTATAGTTACTATGCTTCTTCTTGTTGGCACAATCATTCAGTTTTTCTAACTCTAATTTCCGCAGAGCTATTGTAACTTTCGGTTTAAATGCGCTTTACGGGAGATATAAACTCAGTGGAAATGCGTGGGGAGGGGATTGGGATCATACCAATACTCAAGATCTCATGAACTATTCAGTCTCAAAGGGGTATGCTATAGACTCATGGGAGTTTGGTAATGAGCTTAGTGGAAGTGGAATTGGTGCAAGTGTGAGTGTAGAGCTTTATGGGAAAGACTTGATTGTTCTAAAAGATGTAATCAAGAATGTTTACAAGAATTCTCGGACCAAGCCTTTGGTTATAGCTCCAGGAGGATTCTATGAAGAAGAATGGTACTCAGAGCTTCTTAGGCTCTCTGGTCCTGGTGTTCTTGATGTTATGACTCATCATATATACAATCTTGGTCCAGGGAATGATCCTCAGCTAGTAAATAGGATACTAGATCCAAATTACTTGAGCGGTATTTCGGGAACATTCAAGAATGTGAAGCGAACGATTCATGAACAAGGACCTTGGGCTAATGCTTGGGTTGGAGAAGCTGGAGGAGCTTTTAATAGTGGTGGCCGTCAGGTTTCTGAGACATATATCAACAGCTTCTGGTAAGAAGGATTCAGAATCTCTCGATCTTTACTCGTTTTGACCAACAAAAATGTTTCTTTCCTAGGTATCTAGATCAGCTCGGTGTATCTTCTAAGTACAACACCAAAGTATACTGCAGACAAGCTTTGGTCGGAGGTTTCTATGGTTTACTAGAGAAGGAAACGTTTGTTCCTAACCCTGATTACTACAGGCAAGTTCATACCAAACCCTGAATCCTAAACCAAACCTGATTGCAATAAATGAGTCAAAGTATACAATTTGGTTTTATTACCTGAGCAGCGCGCTTCTTTGGCACCGCTTGATGGGTAAAGGCGTTCTGGACATTCGGACAAATGCATCGGAGTATCTACGAACTTACGTACATTGCTCAAAGGGAAAAGTTAGTACACTTCTGTATCTCTCCTTCTCTAAATTCATCCTTAAGTTTTGGTTCTGTAACTGCTGAATATTCCATCATCTCTCAGGCGGGCATAACGATTCTTCTGATTAATATGAGTAAGCAAACAACCTTTACAGTTGGAGTCAGCAATGGCGTGAAAGTGGTTTTGCAAGCAGACTCGATGAAGAGGAAATCTTTCTTGGAAACAATCAAGAGTAAGGTTTCTTGGGTTGGAAACAAAGCATCAGATGGATACCTGAACAGAGAAGAGTATCACTTGAGTCCAAAAGACGGTGACTTGAGAAGCAAGATAATGCTCTTAAATGGTCATCCTTTGGAACCCACCGCCACCGGAGATATCCCAAACCTTGAACCAGTCCGGCACGGCGTGAAATCCCCAATTTATGTCAATCCGTTGTCGATTTCGTTCGTTGTATTGCCTACCTTTGATGCTCCTGCTTGTTCTTGAAGATGATGGATACTGCTAAAAATCAAACAATGAAGAAAAGAAAGTGTAATTTTCGTGGCAAAATGTATATAATACAGTCTATCTATGCAGCACTTGATTAAGTGGTTTATTCCATCAAGAATTGTAATTAAGAAGTAATATAGATTATGTGGAATGTGACTAAGACTATACAACATGGAGATAAATTAAAAACTCTGGTAGTCTATTATGTTTTCTTCCATTTGCGAAGATCAAAAGACCGTACAAAAAATAATGATTAATGTAGAGGGAGGACTAAAGTGGAACCATTTCTAGGTACTTCTGAGAAGTTTTCCATAGAATCTTCTATACGATCACACGACAAAATCGGCATCAGAAACTTCTAGAACTTTGTGGGTACCAATTGGGTTTACACCTGACTTGAACATGTTGCCTTCAATGTACCTGCAAAATAGAAACAGATCTTCTAATTGTCAGAGTGGAGACTGAAGAAAGAAAACTTTTAAAACCTTTCTGAAAAAACAATGATCTTAAACTCATCCACCAGATGGATTGCACAAGTATTCACATTGTTCAAATTCTTAAGTATGCTCTGAAAGTTGGGTAAGAACTCACATTTCTTTGAGGAACGGGTGCTTGTAGAACGCGTCTGGAATTCTCCCTGAAAACTGATTGTGATCAAGATACCTGGTTTCATCGACATCATGATCCCATGAGAATGTATAAATTTTTGTTGATAGATAGCAAATCAGAGACAAGGAGAGACATCAGCAACGTAGCAAAAAGACTTACAGGTATGTCAGCTTAGGAATATGAGCAATGGCAAAAGGAATGCTTCCGATGAATTTGTTGTAAGACAAGTACCTACAACAAGAAGTAAACCAAGATCAGAGATATCTCTATATAATGCAAAGAGTAAAATAAACTCTGATATATTGTGCCGAGTAGAATGCATACACGATCTCTAAGTTTGTCAGATTCGATAGCTGAGCAGGGATTCCTCCACTCAAATAGTTATTATTCAAGTACCTAAAGATTCGAGATTGTAAGAAGAGAAAGCATATTGTATAATACAAATATCAAATGAAAGAGAGAAGCTAGAGGCAAATTCCAAAGGATGCTTACAGGTTGCGAAGAGCTGGGAAACTTCCATCAACGCGGATGAGCTCCCTTATAGTTCCCACCAAATGGTTGTTACCAGCATCTCTGGAAATAATGGGACACAAACCAAATCAAAATAATCAGTAACACCAACTGAAAATAATGATATTAAGAAGACCTAATTTGTAAGTAGAAGATAGGAATTTGTATTACAGGTGGCGGAGGTTTTGCAGCGTCCCCAGTTCAGCAGGAATTCTACCAATGAGACGATTTTCTTGAAGATAGAGATATCGAAGCTCGGGAAGAGCAGCCAGTTCCTTTGGAATTTCTCCCTTGAAGCTATTGAAGCTCAAGTACCTTATAGAAATATTAAAAAATCATATTTAATTGGGGATATATGGACAACCATCAGAAGCTAAAAAACATAAAGGTACTCACAAATGGGTTAGTCTCTTCAGCTCCCCAATCTCAGGGGGAATCACATCTTGTAGTTTATTCCACCGCAGGTTTCTAACGGTAATGACAAGCGTGAACGGTTAGGTAAAGTGTTCGGAAACATGAGTATAATAAGATGATAAAATTAATCAGTCAAGCAAATACTGATTCAGAAAAAAAACAATGAAGAAAGTATCCTAAGTTTGGTCTCAGGAGCAAACATGAAAAGACTGAAATGTCAGAAGTAAAATCGTTGTAAGAGCTCAAGGAACATACAGTACTTTCAGCCGTCTTAGTCGCCCAATTTGTGGAGGAATTGGACCAGTCAGCTTGTTGTTATGAAGATCCCTAGAAAATCAAACAAAAAAATGCATTTCCAAACTTAACATCTCAAATTAGCAAAGCCCTAAAGAATTCTTAGGCATCTTCATATCGAAAGGCCACAATGATCTTGCTCACAGAAACTGGGTTGTAGAAAGAGTAACTTACAGCCTAGTCAAATCCAAAAGATTTGTTACCGCAATAGGGAAAGGTCCGACAATTGAAACCGCGTAAACTTCTCTACAAATCAAATAGAACAAATAAATAGTTCAGTGAAGCAGATCAAGTTGATACAGAAGAAACACGATGAAAAGAAACTAGTACTTACAATTCTGTGACAACCCTATAGTCTCCTTGAGTAGAACAAGTGACACCGGACCAAGGTGGAAGGTCTCCATCTCCACAAGGATCATCACCAACCCATGAATAAACCACTCTCCATCCCAAAGACGCTTTGATTTCATTCAATGCTTTCACTGTACAGAAAATGAACACAGATTAACTTTGAAAGAAGTTTGTAACAATCATCTGACCATGAGCGTACAAGTTACAAACTACCATGATCATTGACAGAACTCAGACGAAGATAAGCAAATCACTAATATGAGCAGAATAATACTATTATACTATCAGATCTATTCATTAACTGAGCAAATAATAAATGATTCACAAATTGAAATTGCGTGCCAAATCATAAGAGAAAGAGCGAATCTCAATAATGGTTATCTTCCTAATCTATCAAGAGATTTAAAAAACAATTAATGGAGGATCCATAAACACCAAAACCAGACAGTGTGGGAAAAGGTAGAATTACCATCTCGCTTCAACGTCTTGGAGTGAGCAAGAGCAAGCAACAGAGAAAAGACGCAGATCAGAAGCAACTCAGAGCGAGAAGCCATTGTGGTGCCAAGTTAGAAAGAAAAAACGGATCTAAGAGGGGGAGCGAAACTAAATAGAAGCCATTTTATCTAATCTGAGCTTCTGAGATTCGTAAACCGAAGACGTGTATTCAAACCCGTAACCCACCGACGGGTATGGTACCCACACGGATGTTGTAGACTAATACCGATTGCTTATATTTAGCTGAACTTATTGTGACTAAATGGACTATGCTGATTAAAATCTGTACTTACTAAAATTTTAATTCAAATACTCAGTCTTTTTTTTTTAGTGGTTTGACCATAACGGCGTTAATATGTCTGTTAACGTAGGTGACATAGAATCTGAGGTGAATTGTATATAAACAAAAATTGACGTGTATAGAATCAATTGAACGCCGTTTTTTCATAAAAAAAAAAATTGTTTAAAAAACGGAACAACGTCGTTTTATTAAACATAAATCACAAATGAAAGGCCAAAACGACAATGTTTCTCATAAATCCTAAAAAAAACTTGAGCCATCCTTTTCTTTGTTCTGTGAAACAGTTTCAGCGGCATTAGAAGGATTTCTCAGGTGAACCTCGAGAATCATTCTTTGGTTTGCTCATCAAATTAAGTGGAACCTTATTCCAAGCAATTTCATGAAGGAAGCTTCGATTTGCACAGGAAAATGAGGTAAATCGCATTCTCCATAAACTTGATTTTGCTTTAGAAATAGTCTGATTTTTGTGTGACATGATTCGTGTTTGATTTCAGTATTGATTTTGATGGCGATGGAGACACTGGATCAAAGTGTTCTACGGTGGCATATTTAACACCGATAAAAAAGGAGTGATTACATATCGTGGAGGTAATGTTTACATACTTGAATCCTCGCCTGAAGATGTGTTTAAATCGATGGAGTCATCTGTTACGTCGTTGAATGGTCAGAGATTGTGGTATAAGTTGTCGTATGAAGATTTGAATGTTCTTAAGGTTTTGTGTGATGGGTTTGAAAATTTTAAGAGTATGTGTACGGCAACCGAGTAAACCAAATATGTTGATATCTACATGGAGGTAGATAATGTGTCTGAGGAGGAAGAGGAAGCGCATAAGTTTGAGGAAGAAGGTCGGGTTGATGATGTAGTGAATGAGATAGTAGTTTCTGATGAGGAGGACGAAGGGTACAAAAACACACCACCTGCAACAGATTCTAAGGAAAAGGAAGAAAGATAACCACAATATGAGAGATGGAGGAGAGGCAGTGGCGAGTTGAAAATCAAACAAGTGTTTGAAAGTGTGCAGGAGTTCAGAGAATTTGTATTGGAATATGCCTTGAAAGGTGGTTGGGACATACGATTTATAAGATGGAGCAAAATGCAATCTGAGACTAAATGGGGCGTACATGCTCAAGGTCCACGTCCATGCACAAGGTCCACCTCAGATTCCACGTCACTTACGTTAACAGACACATTAACATCGTTACGGTCAAACCACTAATAAGCGAAGAGTTTTTAATGTGGGCATTTAAATTAAAATTTTACTAAGTACATGTTTTAATCAGTACGGTCCATTTTGTGCATGTTCTAATTTCCCAACTCACAATAAGTGTCGATATTTATAAGTCGTTCTCCCGGTATTCACTATACAATTTCATATGTTTTGAAGATATTTATTCAAACAAAAATTTTAAAAATATTAAGAAATTTAGTGTTATTGAATTGGTGATTAGAAATATACCTTTAAATTTATTGTTAATGAAAAAAATTTAAAACTATGGACAATTATATATATTATAAAATATGGGTTTCATAAAAAAATGTTTTCTCTGAGGGTGTCATGCGATTTTTATCTCTCTCTTTCATCTTTGAAAACCGCCAACGATCTGCTCTTTGGAGCGTTCTTCGTCTTCTTGTGACGGTTATTAGATCGACAGTTATTGCATTGACAATTATCTAGGTAACTTATTCCCTCTAATTGTTTCTCGAAGCCTATATATAGGGCGTCTTCAGACGGTTTTCGAATTTCTTTACACCCTTTTTCAATCCATCCTTCCTCTCTTTCTTCTTCTAATGGCGGAAAACTTACGTACGAAGATACAAAGCATCACTCTTGGGATCAGTGATGAAGTTGTATCTCTTCCCAATTAATTGTTCCTCTCTGCTTTTCGTGAGACTTAATTTAGTCTCATCGGGAAACCTGTGAATTCGGAAAAATAGAACATTCGCGCCATGATGATTGCGCTTCCCAGACTTTGGAGACCAGGTGATTATGAATTCAGGCGTATCCTTGCCAACAGAAAAGCGCCTTGGATCGTGGTCCTTTAACGATTGGATGTGTGTCATCTATCGTTGGACACCATCTATCACTGATTCTGACCTACAACACATCCCTTCCTGGATCCAGATAACAGGAATTCCCCTTTAATATCTAAATCTAGATATGGTGAATTTCATTGGTGGAAAACTGATTATATCTGGATAAAACTTGGTTATATCTGGAAACTAATTTTGCAAACGAAGGGGGTCATTTGGGGAACTATGCTTGCGCTCATATCCTCTAGAAAATCATTGATCTGTTGCAATTTCAAAGAAAATTTTGTTTTAGTACTGAAGTCGTCACTCTAAAATTCTAGTATGAAAAGTTCCAAAACTTCATTTTTGCTTGTAGCTTGCTTGACCATGATGTCACAAACTACGTATCGGGAAACAACTCTCCACCATTATCCCCTCAGAACGATGATAGTGATGTTGATGATGGTGATGACGATCCACGGCCTGATCTACCAGAACAATCAGAACAACATTTCTTCTCCTACTGTGGATGCACTAAATTCTCCAATGCTAAACACCAAAAAGCGCAAGGCCGATTCTGATATTCCATCCTCTTCACAACCAGTTATTGTCCATAATGAATTCAAGAAGGTATCGAATGATGATGATTTTCAACAATAAACTTTTTTTCCTCAAGAGACTAAGGGCAGAAGCCATTGAAAGTAAGACTTGAACTTTCTTTTATCTTCCTAGAACTAAAAATAAATCTGATGCAGGACCTTCTGTGAATTACGGTTCTGTATCCCAAGGTGAAGGTATGGTGGACCATAAGCCACCAGTTTCGAAATGGATACAAAATTTTGGAACTGTCGGGGTTTGAAAGGATCTCTGGTAGTTCGACGTCTAAAGGAGATTATAAGACGTTATTCTCCGGCAATGCTCTTTCTGATCGAAATAAAGAATGAAGATAATATAGTCTATGATGTAGCAGCTCATGTAGGGTAACCTAATACAAGATGTGTATCACCTTTAGGGTTAAGTGGGAGTTTGGCTTTGATGTAGGATGATTCAGTTTGTATTTTCTCTTCTCACTGAACGTATAATGGATTGCAAAGTTAATAAAGATGATGTTTGTTTCTACTTCTCTTTTATCTATGGTAACCCAATTCAAAATCAGAGACATATATTTTGGAAACAACTCCAAAGAATTAGTGTTAACAAAATCATGCATCAATCTAAAAAGAGAGGCAGTAGAGTTTGTAGTCTTGCATCTTTCAAAAGCTTTTTCACAATGGCTAAAGTATGTGGAATCTCATATTTACTNACATATATTTTGGAAACAACTCCAAAGAATTAGTGTTAACAAAATCATGCATCAATCTGAAAAGAGAGGCAGTAGAGTTTGTAGTCTTGCATCTTTCAAAAGCTTTTTCACAATGGCTAAAGTATGTGGAATCTCATATTTACTTTATTCAGGTAATAATATGTCATGGATAGGTAGAAGGCGCTCTTATATTGTGGAATGTAAATTAGACCAAGCCATGTCAAATCGAGAGTGAAAATCTATGTTTCCAAATGCTAAGATTAAGTATCTCAACCTTATAGAATCAGATCATAGGCCTGTTGTGATATTTATGCATCGATCCATTGAAACCGAATAAAAAATTCTTTCGATTTGATCAACGATGGTGTGATGAAACAGATTTTTCATCGGTTCTCGTACAAGGTTGAAATACTACAAATTTGTCTCTTTCTTTCATGGACCGATTACATAATTGTAGGAAAACAATTTCCCTGTGGAGAAGCATAACCAATCTGAATTCAGCCTCTCAAATACAGTTGTTAAAATCCAATTTAGATGAGGGCATGCGGGACAAACTTAGATCTACAAAGGATTTGCATAACCTTCTATGTGAACTATCTCGTGAAAATTATCGCAATAAAGTGTTCTGGAAAAAAAATCTCGTAATCAATGGCTTCGCATTGGAGATCCAATTCACATTTTTCATGTTACAACAAAAAATAAGCGGGCAAGAAGCAGCATCATCTCTCTACAGTTGATTCATGGCACACTGCTTCGAGGAAATCGAGATATTGCTGCTGAAGCTCAACGACATTTTAAAGCCTTATTTATATCAACAAGTCCAGTCTTTAACAATGAAATTTCCATTATCAATCATGTCGTTATTGATACAATGAATCCTGAGTTAACCAAATCAATGACAGGAAATGAAATTTTCCAAGCAGTTCAATTTATAGGTAGTACGAAAGCACCAGGCCCAAATGGCTTCACTTCACATTTCTATCAGCAATATTGGTATGTCATTGGACCAACTTTAATATCAGAGGTCAACAATTCTTTAACAATGGTTGTCTTCCATACGGTTTCAACCACACTCATATCTTCTTGATCTCGAAAATACCTAGTCCGTCAATGATGAATGATTTTCGACCTATAAGTTTATGTAATGTTTCTTATAAGACAATTTCCAAGATCTTGGTTTTCAAACCTAAACCAATTTTAGGATCTCTTATTTCTGAAAATCAAGATGCTTATACGCACGATAGATATATTAAAGATAATTTTTATATAGCACATGAAGCATTTCATGCTTTAAAATCCAAACACATTTACGCGAATCAAAACATGGCAGTGAAGACGGATATCGGTAATCCATATGATCACCTCAAATGAGACTTTGTCGAAAAAGTATTGCGATGCAAAGGGTTTGATTCAACATGGATTCATTGGATAATGACATGCATTAAATTTTGTATCATATTCGGTATTGATCAATGTGAGTCCATATCATCGATTAACACCAAAATGTGGACTTCGACATTCGTCAAGATGATCCTCTTTCACCGTATATATATATATATATATATATATTCTTGCTACTGATGTCCGAATTACTCTCATTAGCAAGGCACAGTAGACGAAACATCCATATTGCTTGGAAATCAGTCACATAGGACCGACTATTTCCCAATTATTATTCACCGATTATGCACTATTTTTTGTAAAGCTTGATCATCATAATGCAAAAAAATTTTGGATGTTTTCAAGACTTATGAACGCCTACCGGGACAGGTCATCAACTTTTCTAAGTCGACAATTGCCTTCAGATCCAACGTTTACGAACATACTTGTACAAATATACAATATTTCCTATGTATTCCAAATATTGGTGGCGAAGGACGATATATGGGACTTCCGGAGAAATTTTTACGCTGAAAGACAGAGATGTTTCAATATATTTTCACCAAAGTGCGCAATAAACTTATGAGTTGGCAGACTCGCTTTCTCTTGCAAGCAGGTAAAGAAATCCTCATTAAAAGTGTTGGGTTGACTATGACGATTTAGTCAATGAACTGTTTTGAGTTGCCTATATCCATATGTCAAGAGTTAGATAATATGTTATCAAGATTCTGGTGGGGGCACCGATAGTAGAAGAAAATTTCCATGGTTCTCTTGGAAACGATTGTCACATCCAAACAGGACGATGGACTAGGATTCAGAGAATTGTACAGGTTTAATCAAGCACTATTAGCCTAGAAATTGCTATCCCGAACTAAAAGCTTGTAATATCGTATTTTAAAACATAGATACTTTCGCAAAACGACTATTATAATTGGCATTAATCCCTCTTATGGGTGGAAATTTTATTGTTTAGTAGAACACTACTAAATCATGGTCCTATGCAGCGCATTGGTGATGTGAAATCTACCTTAGTAGGCGATCCTACGTGGCTACTTTGCTGGCCAGATCGTCCTCCCCTCTTGATATCTCCATCTGATTCTTCATTACCTATAAGTCATCTCATCGATTTTGCAACTAAAGTATAGAACGACACAACCTTGCACTGTTACATCCATCAATCAGATCATCATATAATCTCTAAGTTGTACCTTCCTCATCAACTTAAATCGGATGCTTTCTATTGGCACTTTAAGAAGTATGGACACTACTCAGTCGAATCTGGTTACTACGTTTCAGGTTCACTCCCCTCTACAAGTTCCACAACTCCCATTGTTATTGTTCCAATTGATTATGCTTTGGCCAACAGCATCTGGACTGCCTCTTTACCATCAAAATTTAAACTTTTCCTTTGGCACATTAGCACAAAGTCATTGGCCATCTTGACAAATATAATATCTCGACATATCCAAGCACATTCGTTGTGTCTTCGTTGTTGTTCTGAACTTGAGGATGATATGCATCTATTTTTCAGATTTCTTTTTGCAGTGTCAGTTTTGGCGTATATGTGGTTTAGAAACATTGTCAGAGCGTCTAAATCATTAAAAAATGGGAGATGCTTTGATATGGATTCTTAAAACTTATCCACAACTATGTATTAATAGACAACATATAAGTCTTCCAGTATTGGTACTGTGGCGTTTGTGGAAGTGTCGCAATACTTTAGTGTTCAGTCGTCAACATCAACTACCATTGGTAACGGCTATGCATGCACAAAGGGATTCACTAGAATGGTCATTTACACAATCATATACTACAACTGACTTGTCAGTAATGGTTCCTTTAGTGAGTCATTAAAAGGCTCTCTTGCCTTCTTGGGTCAAATGTAACTACGACGCCAACCATCACAAAGGGGCTTTTAATTCAGGAATGGGTTGAATTATTCGCAACTGCAAAGGTCAAGTTCTCCATTGTGGATTTGGAAAGTTCGAAGGCCAGATTCTCGTTGAAGAATCAGAGCTGGCGGCATTATTATGGGCATTATAAACGGCATGGGGTTTGGGGTACAAACATATCATTTTGAAGGAGATAACAAAACCATTGTCAACCCCATTCAAAAATCATCTACTGATAATCTCCGATTCTAATTCTTTCTTGAAAAAATTCAACAGTGAAAAGAAACTTTCACAACAATTAGTTTTACCCATGTTAAGAGAGGTGACAACATGTGTGCAGACTATTTAACTTCAAAAGCATTAGAATGACATTCACAAGGATATATTTTTAATACTTGTCCTGGGTTTTTAACAATTGTTATAAACAATCATTTGATTAATATATAAATTGGTTTGATGAAAAAAAGAAAAAAATAAATAAAAGATGAGTTTCATCTTTTGTTTAAGTGACACGTGTCCTCGGTTACTTTTTTAAAAGAAAAATTTGGTAAATAGATGTAAAATGGTGGCTTTTTCTAGGATTAGTCTTTTTCCAACATATGTATCTATTGAGTTTTGAGAGATTTAAATAGATTTTTTTACATAATTACACTCTGTGTCAAAAAAAATATATTGATTAGGATATTTTTCTTCTTCTGTAACTCACTGGCTGGCATTTAAGAGGTAAGAAGAAGAACACAATTGCTGAATTGACAAATGAAAGGATATCAAGGAGAATTTGAATATTTCATAACGAAACCCCCCCCCCCACACACACACACACATACTGTTGACTGAAGCAATTAAGCAATTTGAAATCGTATCTAATCATTTTTCCTTATTTATGTGATTGACGAAATTTCCATTATTCATCAAACGAAAAAAGATCCACACACGTACTGTCGATTTTGTTCATAAGTTTATGTATTAAACAAGAAGGGGGTTTCACCGTTAACGTCAAGGGGATTATCACAAAGTAGCGGCCGAATCAACGGTGATGGCTCTTATACGAAGATAGACAGTCCTCCTATATCTCCCTCCGAAGAGTTTGACGATGTTCTCAAGGTGGAGAAATCAGTTAAGTTATCCTCGAAGAACATCACACCGGTTGAAGTTATTAGTTAGGGTTTGATATCGAAGTCATTGATTATATGTAGGAGCTTAATAATCTGTCGCAACAAAAGAGTTTCTACTACTCAATAGTTGAAAGATGATTTTAAAGAGAATCAGTCTGATACTGGTGATGTTGAAGCATGTTTAAATGGATGCTTATTGTACCTCACGAGTGTCGATATATGTATTCAAGTAATCATAACGTCTCTGGACTCTTCTATAGGAGGATATAGTTTGTTGCTCTTGAAATCTATCTGATTTGAAGTCCATCTATGGTTTTTAGTCTCTGTAAACTCAACAATTGTTCTTGGACTATGGCGAACGAGCTAATTTTTTTTTTCAAAAGGGACGTCAAGGAGAGAGTTTGGTTGTGGTGTACCCGCCGACTTACGAAACAAGAGAGATTTTCTTGGTGATTTTGCATTACGATTTTCCGATGGTTAAAGAAATAGTCTGAGAAAGTAATTCTCATTTTTCAAATATATTTTTAAAGAAAATTTGGATTACCCAAAAAGCAATCCTTGAGAATATTTTCGTTTATAAATTTGAAAAATTACAGTTTTCGGTTAATGAAATGGAGATGAAAAAACGCTTGTATCAATGGACCAAATTTGTTCTGGTGAGCCAATGAAGAAGCGGATTTTACTGTGGGAGAGCTCGATGGGATTGGTTTTTAGAGTTTTGATTCAAGCAATATCTTCATCATAAAACCATCAGGAGTTCTTTTGGGAGTGAAGTTTATATTAATCAACTAGTTGTTGTCCCACCTTTCTGGCGGGTAATGTATTTTTAGTTATTTTATTTGTAAAAAATCATATACTTGTTTGTATATAGCTTTGTTATGTTTTTATGTGTTTTTCTTCGTCATTGGAATTTTTAGTGTTGTTTTTTTGTTATCGGCTTTTGTTTTTTTCTTTTCAAGTCTGTCTGCATAATTTGTTGGTAAGGACCCTTGAATAAAGTATGCGAACTATTTCGTCTTTACGTCGCTTTTCATCGATTTATTTCTCTAATTTTTTTTTTGTAACTACTAGTAGGCAAAGAGAAAGATGTATTCGCTAATCTTTTTTTTATAATCAGTTTATGAGCGATCTTTATTTCATATGTCTTCTTTCAGTTTTCAAAATTTTAGGTATCTTTTTTTTCTTGCATTAAGTTTGTTGAGGGCTCATCGTAGTTTTATTGTTAAATCATTTGATTAATCATATTCTTCAAATGTCTTTCTCTTCCGTTGTGTTCTCATTTTGTAATTTTTTTCTCTAGTTTTAAATTATGGTTTGATTTCAGTTATATATATTGTTTTTGTCATTTTGTCTGGCTAGTTCGCATATTGGATTGTGCATTGTTTCCGTGTTTATTAATTTATATATTATTATAATCAATGTTTTGCATATTAATTTTCTTTTTATATTTTATAAATAATATTTTTATAATATCTTTATTAAACAACATTTTTAAAATGGTAAACATATTATCTATATATAATTATATTATTTATTAAATCCTACAGTTAATTATAACATTTATATTTTTAATCAAATATTTATATCTTTCTTTCATTAATTTTTTTTCTACAATCATCACTTCTTATTTCTCGCATTCTCCCTAATGCTTCTTTCTCTCTTTTATCTATGCTAAAATATATGTTTCCATGAATACTCCAATCATTTATCTTGTTGATGAATTTAACATCTTCATTGGATTGAGTTTCATGTATGTTTTCGATGATTTAGATTTTCTCGTCTTTTGGTTTTGCATGGTGTAGAGTATGAGGTTTTTAGTTTTTTCTTCCTATAGAACTTTGCATTTATTTTATTTAGGACTATAATTTATCAAATTTTAAGATAACTTAATAAGTAACTCAACTTCTAGGGTAAATTATATATCAAATCTTAGTCTTAACTATAATATTTATACTTTAAATTTAAAATATCTTTTTCTTGTCTTGTTTTCTTCTTTTTTCCTCTACAATTATCACATCTTCTCTCTCGCCTTCTCCCTAAATTTTGCTTCTTCTCTTTCATCCGTGCTAAAATATATGTTTATCATGGCTACTCCAGCTAATTATCTTGTCGGTGAATTTGACATCTTCGTTGGATCGAGTTTCATGTATGTATTCGGTAGTTTATAACATGCTATATATAAAGTATTTTAATATTTATATTTCATTAGTTAGTGTTCTAATAATATATGCCAACTAATTATACTTTGCACAAATATAACTTTTTAGGTTAAAAACAATTAGGAAATTTATCTTTGTATAATAATCAATAAAGTAAATTAATAATCATGGAAAAGATCAATAATTTTTGTGGTATGTGTTTGTTTTTTGAATGTTTATGTTGTTAAAAAGAGAATGATAATGTTTCATAATTTTAACATACATAGGATGAGGTGACATTCCAAATAAAAAAAAATGAGTTTGACTTTATATATTTAGATTACTTGCTTTTTAACTCTTTTTATTTTATTTTCTTTTCAATTCAATTTACATGTATATTTTTGCTATTGCTATGTAACACTTTTATTTTGTATTTCAATTCCTGTCAATAATAATATTTTAAATTGTGTAGTGAGTGGACAAAGAAAATGTAAAGCGTTTATAGACAATGATACTCATTTATGTTGAATAAAAGTGATTGAAATTCTTATGTTGATTATATGTGAAGCAAAGAAGTTAAGAATGGAAAGATAATGCCGAAAAATGTTAAAAATACAAATAACAAACTATTAATTACTTTTTATCCAAATATTTCATATATTCCACAATTATTTAAACATATAGTTAACTTTGATTAATTTCTCAGAGCATCCTCATCCATGAGATACTCATATTGGATATCTCACTAATATAATACTAATATTTATTTTATGATTTTATTTGTTTTGTTAATAAAATGTGAATAAAAAATATTGGCCAAGGATAAATTGACACAACATAGAAGAGTAACTCTTCTCCATTTCTCTCTCCTCTTTTGATTATTTTTTAATTTTTTTAACGTGAGATACCCTATGAGAGACTACCAATGGAGATGCCCTCATATCGGTGACTGTTAGAAACGTATCAGCACAACGATTATTGTCACGTTTCTAGAAACGAAACCGTGTTATGTAATTTCTCATATTGTATATAAACTATCGGTGACTGTTAGAAACGTATCAGCACAACGATTACCTTCACGTTACGCTTACAACCATGGGGTCGTGGGCATGGCGTAAACTCCTTAAGCTACGGCCACTAGCTGCTCCTTTCTTCATATACATGATTGGCTCTGGACAACAGTCCCGCTTCTGGACAGACACATGGTTGGACAATGGACCTCTTCTCCCTCTATATGCTGATATGGCGCATATTCAGCTTGGCCTACCTCCGGTAAGCTTTAGTCGCAGCGGCTGCGCCTCATGGCTCTTGGCAGTTTTGACGGGTTCGTAATTTACCACTTCTCCCACTAATTAGTTTCATTGTTTCATTGCAGGTGCCAAACCCTGCCTTGGGACCAGATGTTGCACTATGGCGCCACGGACTTGATGATTATAAATTGGATTTCTCTTCCAAGCAAACTTAGCAACAGATGCGTGTCAAAGGAAGACCAATTGCTTGGGACTGCCTGGTCTGGTTCCCTCAAGGTATCCCGAGGCATTCATTTATCACTTGGCTCGCCGTTCGTAATTGTCTTCTTACTGGTGATCGCATGAGGGTCTTTGGAGTAACTCAACCATGTGTTTTATGTGGCGAGCCGAACGAAACACGCGATCACTTGTTCTTCGCTTGCCCATATACTTACACTCTCTGGACATCTCTTGGTGGCTTACTTCTACATCGCCGCGCTGATCCGGACTGGTCTATTACAATCACTCGTCTTCTTCAACCAACGTCCACGGCTATTGAAAAGGTTCTTCTCAAACTTTGTTTTCAATCTGCCATTTATTTCATTTGTTGAGAGAGAAATGGGTGTATTCATGGTCGTGCGCCTACACCTGTCCATATCCTTCATCGACTACTTCGGCATCACATCTCCACACGGCTTCAAGCCCTAGCCTACTCACCTCCTCATGGCCGGACCGACCCATCGTTGGCTGGATATACATTGAGTCCTCTCATCGGTTGGTGAGCTTCTCTTTGTACTATTTTTCCATTCCTAGTCGTGTCCTAATTGGGTTTTTTAGTTGTGGGTTTTAATGAAACAAGTGTGAAGCTCCTTACACACCACCAATGCTCTCACCCTTGTGAGCTTAATTTACTTCCCTTCTCATATTGTAAAAATCTTCTTTTTTCTCTCTGCTTTCTTTTGTCCGAACAAAATTCTGTATATTTTGTTGATAAATAAATTTCACATTTAAAAAAAAAAAAAAACTATTACCTTCACGTTTATGAAAACAAAACAAAACTGTGTTATGTAATTTATAATTATTAGGAAAAAAAATTCTTTACAAAATTTAGAATATCTATATTATTAATGTTAAACAATCTTAAAGCACTTCTAATCGATTCAATAGATATAATATACGATTAGATGTTATTTTTCACTTGTTTCGACAAATACAACATGTTGGAAAATTTATAATTCAAATGAGATCATAACCAGTTTGCTCGTATTTGGTTCATCCAGAACCGGTTGAGCAAAACCAAACATGAAAACCGAGTCGGTAGTTTCTCCATCAGATGTTGAAAATAACAAAAGATAAAGACTGACAAGACAAAACCGCAGTTTCAATAACCATAACAATATTCCGAGTTCTCATAAGTGCATCAATACGACAAACTAGAGATAAACAAAACACACCAAGAAACAAGGGGATCAGTTCTCAGAACTGGAAGATGTGTCTGCACCAGATGAAGAGCATTCGCCATTAAGCTTCTTCATCTCCTCGTACGCCCATTCCAGTCCATGACAGTAATGCACTGGCGGATTAAACCTAGTATCACTTATATCATCAGGCAAGAATGCACCATTCTCTACTAGAAACTTCACAGCTTCTCTCTTCCGCTCTTTGGCTGCAGCATGGAGAGGAGTCCACCCGCACGAGCCCCAGGTTCTAGCATCGATGTTGGCCCCACGTTCAAGGAGCAAATCCATGACTTCAATATGACCTCCCTCAGCTGCAAGATGAAGCGGAGTCACTCCTTTCGATTTGTGTCCCCATGCTAGAGCGTTCACATCCATTCCTTGGTCAAGCAGCTGTTTGACAGATTTCAGATCACCTTTTCGAGCTTTAATGTGGAGCGGAGTCCAGCCTCTGTCGTCGACATTTGATCTGGGGGATTTGCGTTGTCTAAATGAGTTACGCCGGAGCGAGAATGCAACCAGCTGTTCTTGAAGCATTTTTTAGTATGAGCTTTAGTTATAGTAGAACAGGCTTTGGAAGTAGGATGAGATTTGTTTAAGACTAGGATATGACTTGTGTACGAAACAATCAAAGAAGACTTCCTCAGGAGATCCAAGGAGGGCACTGATTTACATGCTATTGGTTTGAGTATCACCCAAGAATGTCAAAAGAAGGTACAGCTGCTTCTGGCTAAGGATTTGCGAGAAAACAGAGAAGGAGGCAGACTAATGTAATTCACTTGAAAGAGAGCAACTAAATTAGCGGGAGGCAAGCAAGTAATTGGCAATGCAGTAAGGGAAAGAGGGATTCAAACCAGGGCCAAAGACACTAAGCTTTTGAAGGATTACAGTAAGAGCCATAGAGAGGGAAGAGAATATGAGCATCACTTTGAAAGAACTAATGATTATGGAGGATCCTAGGGGAGCACGACCACATCTGCCAACAAAACAAGGTGAATAGTGAAATTCCGATAGGAAGAAAGCAATGAATTTCTTTTGTAATAAATACACAAACCCAAACAAAATTCCAAGACAAAATCAATTAAATCAACGAGTATAACATCAATCACCAATTAAGCCATCAAAGGGATCCCAATTTCACAAGATTCCAACAAAATAGAAAGCATGCGAATCCAACAACGAGACGGATCAACTTTAAAGGAAAGGCTCATACCTTAGCCAGAAAGGAGAGAGATGATGAAACAAAACGCAGAAATTCACAGATTTTTCTTCTTCTAGCTGCCTGAGGAATATTGAGTTGATGCAGTAAGGGTTTTTCCGTCGAGATAGGATCCAAGAAACGTTTTATTTATAAAACTATATATAATACTGTATGAATATGCCAGCTCATACAGCTTAATAAAGAAAAACTAATTACATTTTGGCCCAATTATAATGGGCCAACCGTACTAAACCGGTTTTAAATAGTTGCTAGTCCAGCTTTATCGTCCACCGAGTTCGTTGCATTGGATTTTGGAGATTGGTGTCTTCAAATTCTACGCTTATTGGTATTACTCTTTGTTGAATTTTGGTCTGACCCTTTTGCGATTCAGATGTTCTTGGCTGCAAGCCTTCAATTTTTGTGAAGTTCAGGATTTTAAAACTGCATTTGACTTTGAGTCTCTTCTTCAGTCTAAAAAGTTTTGCTTTACCTATATTGGTTTTTCTTTTGCAGATCTAGAGCTAGTGTTGAAACTAATTCTCTTCTTAATATATGAATTTACTGGAACTGGAATGCTGATAATGAATCTCCTCACTTTTAATTGTCTATATATGTTTTCTTGTTATATGTCAAAGTATGTGTCTTTTCTTGACTTCTTCTTTTCCTACTTGGCATTGTTAATCAGCTTTCTGTATTTTTATATTGGTTGCATCTAAGCAGGCTTTGTACAAGGTTAGTTTCAGATCTTTGCAATGCCATCGGGAAGTCAAGTTCGCAGCCTGTGTCGTTCCCTGCTCCGAGCTGGACGTCAGTTTCATGACTACAACATCAGGGAGTACACAAAACGAAGGACTTTGGATGGGTTCCACCTGAACAAGAATGTCACTGACCCATCAAAGTTGAATAAGGCTTATGTTGAAGGTAGAACACAGCTTGAAGTTGTAGAGAGGATTCTCAAGGTTTACTTGGCATATCCTCCCAAGACCAAGAACATAATGGATATCAAGCTTAAACTCAAGTAGATAGCTATCTTTTATTATTGGTCATGTTGGAACACAGATTAGACTGTGGTTGATAAAGTAAAGGTGTTTGGCTTGGATTTTATACATCCACCTATAGCATAGTTCTTTCCAACTATGAAAGATTGCTTTCTACACTACTCATCTAATCTGTGTGTCTTGTGGCTTCAGACATTGTCAAGTGAATAAGAAGGGACAATTCTGCAGTTGTTGCATACAAACTTTCCAATTTTTCTGGTGTTTCTGCACTCTTTATGTCATTTTTTAGCAATGATGAGTGATTCTGTCACATTATATATTTGTGGTTCGAACACATAATCATTATCTATTGTTAGAAGTTCTGGAGAAATATGTATGATACAGATAAAAACATCAGCAAAATTGCTAGTGTTTTGCACAATAGTTTCTTTTTGTAACAATATCAAATACGATCACAGAAACGTATATAACATGATAAGAACCTTTCGGGTCTTAAAGAAGTTCACATAGAATCAAACAAGAGGGGAAGGAGTGTAAATGAACATATAACTATGTTCATCTACTTCCCGAGCAAGCGGCGGCCACGCTGGTTTGATTGTTGCACTCTGAAGTTGAGTTCATCGACATCATCCTGAAGATGATCAAGTCCTTTATTCTGCTTTTCAATTTCACTTCCCATGTCAACTGCCATGTTCTTTAGCTCACCGAGCAGATCGCTCAAATCTGAAAGCCCATCATCTTGCTTAGCTTTCTCCATCTGTACTCAACAAGTATAATGTTTATTCAGGCAACACTCATCTCAGACACTGGAGGATGTATGGTAATGTTCTTTTGAAAGGATAAAAGAAGAGAGGGAAAAGAAGTTCTAACCTCCACTTTCTGATAGGCATCGGCTGATTCAGGGAGCGGTTCTCGGGTTCTTGATTGTGGTTTGGGTGCTGGGTTCAGTCCTAGTTTTTCCCTTTTCTCTAAGTGGTTAACTCTTCTTGTTGGTGAGTGATCTACACCACACCACAGAATGAAAATCAAGCAATTAGCTAAAAATATAATAGCTGCAAGAATGATTTGAGAAATTGTTGATCAAGAAGCAAACCTCTGGTTATGATGGGACCATTTATCGGACGAGTCTTCTTAGGCTTCCAAGTCTTTGAAAACATACCTCCAAGGCTTCCAAGAAGCTTCTCACCCTGAAAACCAGAGCAAAGCAATTCAGCATATTTATCAATAACCCTCATCTCTCCCAATCATTTTCATCTCGCATCCACAACCAACCAACTAATATGCACAATATGGGCAAAAAGAGATGAAATTTCTACATATAACCAGTAACAATAAAGAAGAAAAGCTCACCCGACTAAGATCTTGATCAATTTCAACAGCTTTATGGTGTGTCCTTGTGATTTGCTCGCCCTGCTCATGCAACATGACCAAAGTTCTGGTAGCATCTGATCTTATATCTTCTGCAACCTTCAGACAACCCTGTACAGATTTCGTCGTCTCTTCAGCCTTGTACACAGCATAACCCTCAAGCTCCTGAACCGACTGGTTTTCAATACCTCCTGAATCGCGAAAATTGTTCTTGTACTGGTATCTTGAGTTTGAAGTCAAGGGCTGTTTTGATGAACTACTATATCCTTTCTCAACCTCCTGACCATCAAAGGGGTTTGTCATATCAGCTAAAGAGGGTTCAGATGATGTCCTCTTTGAGGGGTTAAGGGTATGTTTGTTTTCTAGTTCATCATCGGAATCAAATGGATTTGGCTTGGAAGACTTGTGAAAACCGGGATCAGCTGAGTTATGTTTGGAGAGCTTTGCAGGAGATTTCTTATAACCAAACATTGTCTCTGAAGATAATATCACAGAACTTGTTGCTTCAAACAATCAAAACACTTGGATTGCTAAGTAAGATTTCTTCCTGCAGAAACCAAACAGTAATCAGGATTTGATGATGTGGTTCTAACTTCCAAGCTAAGAGAATAAAGTAAGGTTTTACGATACTAAAAATTTAAATTTCATTAAATCCAATACACTATCATATAAGCTAAGATAAAGGAGAATAGCAACAAATTAAAACCGTAAGATCGAATGATTTCACTTCTAAGAAATTTTTACACGACAAAGGAATCAGTACAGTAACAATTTCTTCTGATACTCAAGTTTAAACCTAATTAGGATAAAACAAGAGAAACAGCAGAGAAATAATCGAGCAGATTGCGCAGACATAAAAAAAAAAAATGGCTAAAAGTACAAAAGGAAACAACAGTACATCTAATAGAAATCCACAAAACTTTGATCAATGCTTTATCTCTCCATCCAAACAAATACAATCGTGNAACAAGAGAAACAGCAGAGAAATAATCGAGCAGATTGCGCAGACATAAAAAAAAAAAAAATGGCTAAAAGTACAAAAGGAAACAACGGTACATCTAATAGAAATCCACAAAACTTTGATCAATGCTTTATCTCTCCATCCAAACAAATACAATCGTGGGAGGAATAGAAAACCTAGGATCTACCAGACGGAGAAGCATAAGAAATCCGAAATTGAGAACAACGAACTGAGATTTTACCGGAAAACTGATGGAGAGTAGATCGCAGCTAACTTGGATGAGAGAAGAAGAAGAAGAAGAAGAAGAAGTTAGGGTTGTTAATGAATTGAAAAGAAGGACCAAATCAATGCGAAAAAGAAGAATNTGAGATTTTACCGGAAAACTGATGGAGAGTAGATCGCAGCTAACTTGGATGAGAGAAGAAGAAGAAGAAGTTAGGGTTGTTAATGAATTGAAAAGAAGGACCAAATCAATGCGAAAAAGAAGAAGGAGGGGAAGGATTTAACGCGGAAACGACCCAAGATTTCGAGTTCAAGTCTTTGACGAAAGTTATCAACGAGACTTTTCAATAATAAAAAAATAGAAAAACAAATTGTGGGGAATATGTATAAACGTGGATATTCAGTTAAACAAAATTATTAAATTCAAATTTAAACGGTCATATATTTCATTCTGCTCCTTCTTTTTCTATAAATGCACTACTTTCTAACAACAATTAAAAACTATAATACAACCATCTTACATAAACTTATTTGTATCAACGCAGATATATAGGATATCTTATGAAAACCATAAGAATTGTCTACTTAGAAAAGTCAATTTTATATATTGCCCACTTCTTCATTTTTTATCCCCTAATTTGGGCCACTGGTTTAGATTATAATTGCTTGTGATAATCCAATTTGTAGGATTTTGATGTTTTTGGGTAAGTTGTCAACTTGTCATATTGAATTTGTCAACAAAAACCTACTTCAAAATGGAATATTATGAGTGTTAAATAATAATATTTTATTATTATATGTTTTGTGTAATGTAATTAGAAAGAGTGAAATTATTGATGTTGTGGTGTATTTCAAATTACAAGCATTAATATTATGGATCCAAATGGAAACTGCATAATTGATGGTGCAGAACAAAAAATTGAGTGAAACGGTACAATAAAGTGTACAATTGCGATTAACAAAAAAATAAACGGTACGAAATCATTGTTAAATAATAAATAAAATGTAGTGCGGAGCATATATTTGAATAATATAATAAAAATAATTTATATATAAGAATATAAATCAACTAATCAAACATATATTAATATAATTAGATGTCAAATTATTATACTTAATAATGAGTTTTTTTATTAATATATTACTTATATACCATAAACACAATTTTTTAAAAATAAAAGTACATATTTTGTCAAATTTCATAATAAAATTTAATTCATAAAAACAATACAAATAACATTAGAATCCAACATTTTAATTTTCCCATAACATATTTGCAGAACTGTCTCTTATTTGTGTCATATATTCTCCACCTGGTACACTTGCTTTTTCTATGTCACATATATCATGTTCACAATTGTTAATTTATGTTTCTGACATTATTTCTGAAAAATTTGCATATGAGAAATTTATAATTTTGATAAAATTATGTAATTCCATTGTAGTCATTACCACTTTCTTTTGGACGTCAATATTATATCTTGGAAAATCACAAAGAATCCGCCATTTCGTTTTCCAAACTCCAAAACTTCTTTCGATTACTGAACGTAAAGAAGCATGTCATCGATTAAATGATATCTAACAACTCTGTTTCGTGATGATCTATATGGAGCTAAAAAAACCTTGTTTGTTTGGATAACCAGAATCAACAAGATAATATTTATCTAACAGAGGCAAGGGAAACTCAACATCATTTTGTTGTGCCATTACGAGAACTGTTGAGTCATGGCATGATCCGGGTGCTCCATTCCAAATATACGTAAATATCATATTCAAATTACAAATTTCCATAATGTTCAATGATGCATTATCATATCGATTTCAATACATTCCTTATAACTCGGGCTTCACTTTACGCAAACATGAGTTTCATCCATAGCTTCAACGAATCCGCTAAAATATGGTCAATATCTTATATCTACTTGAAGTCTTTCAAGAATTTAGCGTAAATCTTGTCATATTGCAGTTCTAATTAATCACATGCAAGTAATTCAGTCGATGTTAGAACTTCACTAAATTTTTTCTTTACAGTCTCTTGATTTCTGCGAAATCTTAATCCAACATATCTCTGAACTTCATTATGACCACATATTCGTAGAAACATAGCTACACTTTCTTCAATACTTACATTTAATGTTGGTTGTAGACCGTAATTTATTTTACCATATCACACAATGTTATGAAGCATGACAGCGACATTCGTAGTAATTGAAGAAAAGCAGCATCTTGTTGTAGTCTGCGCCAAATATTTCTCCATCCCAAACCTCTTCGGTTTGTACTGACATTCTTTGAAAATATCTACCACAATAAGTCAAAGTTAGTTGAATTATTAACTCTTCAAGCTGTTCATTTTTCAAATTTCATAATTCTTCCCTCTCTTCATAACTTAAATTATGGATGTCGCGTGAATGCAGTTGGCATATAGCTATTTAATAATATAAATGAGTCAAAATACATATATCTTTGGTATAAGTATATAAGAAATCTATTTATTACACTTTTATTTAATGATTTTTAAAAATTAATCAAGTATATCAAAACCCTAAATATAAAAACTTACACTAATAAATTAATCAAACTTAAAATAAATTAGAAGAAAATTGAAAAATAAACCAACAAATAAATAGATAAACCAATAATTCAATCAAGATCAAATTAGTTTATTTTCTAAATTTTAATAATTTAAAGTCTTTCTAAACCAATTTTTAATATAATTATCACATAATATTTGAACAAAGCCTAATTATTTCTAAAACATTTACTGGGACATATTTATCAAAAAATAAAAGAAACTAACATTAGCATTATCCTTTGAAAAATAATTATTTGAACAAATATTTTAAACACCTAAAATTAAAGATATNACCAATTTTTAATATAATTATCACATAATATTTGAACAAAGCCTAATTATTTCTAAAAAATTTACTGGAACATATTTATCAAAAAAATAAAAGAAACTAACATTAGCATTATCCTTTGAAAAATAATTATTTGAACAAATATTTTAAACACCGAAAATTAAAGATATAAAAAAAATTGGTGGTAACTTATCCAAAGTTTCTAATTTTCTTAAGAAACTCAATCTTATGTGTATTACACAACATCACTAATACTATACTAGATTATTATATCTTGTAATCAATAATTAAAATGTTATAAAAATTATGGCTTTAAAAGATTTAAAAAATACTAACCAATGATATTGAAGAAGAATTGATGAGTAATTACTCTCAAAAGCTCAAGTTTTTCTTTTACTCCACACATCAATGTAAGTGGCCAATACATGTATATATATCATTTTGATACAAGTCTTTTAATGCTTGTGAGTAATAATGCAATGTGTATGTGTACATACCAATAAGTGAATCTTATATGTGTAAATGTAATAATTCAATTTCACAAAATTATAAAAACACACTTGTCTTTTTTATCTCCTTTTCATTAACATAAATTCTAAAATAATTTCTTAACTTTGGATTTTTTATTGGACAAAAGGAAAAAGAAAAATTAGAAAAAACTGCAGCAAACTTTCACCCACTTGTAATAGGGTGCAGAATAAATTTAGCTATAAATACAGTAAAAAAATAATGTCCGCGTATTTCAAGGAAGAGAAAAACTTTTTACAATTTTTATTTTTTGTCATGAATGGTGACAATTCACGTTTTTCAAAATTTTAATTGAAACCGCCCCTCAAAATGCTCCACATTCACAGCCTATATTTATAGTGCTCGATCTCTACATACACAAATGTATGTAATGAGTAGGTTCACATGAGTCGATTAATATAGTATTAAATAATTATAAATATCTAATACTCTTCTTTAATTATATATTAATTATACAATAGATTGTAAACTTCTTTGTTAAAAATTTTATCATGGAAAAACTCAGTGGGATAAAAACCATGAGTGTTTTGTCACAATTTCCCCTTGGAAAGAATACGTATTGTTTTGTCTTCACAAGTCACGTAGGTGACACATTCCGATACTCTGAATATATTTTTGGAATGTTGTAATGGAAAACGTCTTTGTAAAAAGATATGCTGGATTGTCACTTGAACGAATGTACTCAATATCAACTTCCTCTTTTTTCTAGAGTTCTTTAGTGTAAGAGAATAATCTTGGAGGAATATGCTTCGTCATGTCGCTTTTGATATATCATTTTTTGAGTTGGGCGACATAAACAGCATTGTCTTCAAACAATTTTGTTGGCTCTTTATTAACTGGTATACCGCTTGCTTCTTGTATATGCTGAGTCAACAATCTGAGTCAAACACACTCTCTACATGCCTCGAGAAGAGCAATTATTTCTGTATAATTTGAAGAAGTGGAGACCAAATTCTATTTTTGGGAACGCCACAAGATTTCAGCTCCACCGAATGTAAAAATATATCCAGTTTGTGATCTAGCCTCATTTGGGTCAGATAAATAACTTGCATCTGCAAAACCGACTAGACGGAATGCATAATTTCTACAATAAAATAGTCATAAATCAATCGTACCTTGAAAATAACAGAATATGTGCTTTATTTTGTTCCAGTGTCTGCGCGTAGGGGGACAAATTGTATCTTGCAAGCAGATTAGTAGCGAACGCTATATCTGGTCAAGTGCAATATGCAAGATACATACGCCCATCAATAACACTCATATAAGGTACTTCATAACCTAAAAGTTCATCGTCATCTTTGCAAGGTCTAAATGGATCCTTGTTAATATCAATGGATCTATTAACCATTGGACTACTCAAAAGGTTCCTTTATCCATACTAAAGCGTTTTAACACTTTTTAGTGTAATTTGATTGATGCAAAAATATTCCATCTTGGAGATGCTCTATTTTGGAGACCGAGACAAAACTTTGTCTTTCCAAGATCTTTCATTTCAGTATCGTCTTTCATATAAGTTCTTGTATCATATATTTCTTTTTGAGTTCCAATTATGTTCAGGTCATCAACATATACAGCTATGATCACAAACGCATTTGAGGATTTCTTGATGGGCATATCGCGTTGTTGACATATCATTTTTTCAAAAGTTATTCACTTAAGCGATTATACCACATACGTCCATATTTTTTAATCCATAAAGTGATCATTGTAATTTAACCGAACAAATTTCTTTAGATCCTTTAGTGATATTTGATCCTTCCAGGATCTTAAATCCTTCAGGGATTATCATATAAATATCACTATTAAGCGATCCATATAGGTATGCAATCATTACATCCATAAGGTACCTTTTAAAATTCATAGAAGCCATAAGTATCATTAATTACATGAATATGATTGCATATATAATCGGGGAATATGTTTCTTCATAATATATATTCTCGGTCTTTGATAAAAACTTTGAGCCACAAGTCGTGCTTTATCTTGTGACCTCATTTTTCTCTTTTTTTTGCACGAAGACTCATTAACATTTGACTGGCATTACACCCTCAGGTGTATTGACAAAAGGTCCAAAGACATCTCTTTTATTAAGGTAGAATAATTAAGTTCTCATAGCTATTTTCCATTCCTCCCAATCAGACCTTTCTTGGCAATCTAATACGGATGTCGGGTTTGGATCATCATTTTCATGATCCTTGTCTTTGGAAATAGAAAAAGATAAATGTTCCATTAATATCTTCAATCTCATCTCTATCCCATAATTTTTCAGTATGGACATAGTTAATGGAGATCTCATATTTTTCTTTATAATGTTGGTCTTCTTGATGAATCTTTTTACATGGTTGTTCCTGAACCTTCATTTATGTCCACTAGACATTTTTCTTTATTTGGTTCTTTTAGAACCATCTCATTTTGTTCTCCCATTTTTTCTGAGGTGTTTATCTTTAGAGCTCATATGCCTCCTCCTCTTTAACTGAACCTTAGGTTCATTCGCTTTGCTTCCATTAGTTTGTCCTTCAGGAACATTAACTCTTGATGAGACATTAGAAGCAGGTATATATGATTTTGTCACTCTATTTATAGAATCTAATAATTCATTTGCCAAATTTTGTAGATGTACAATTTTATGTTCTTTCATTTCACGTTGTTTTGTAGGGATCAA
This sequence comes from Iberis pinnata, assembly GCA_900406425.1. Taxonomy (NCBI): domain Eukaryota; kingdom Viridiplantae; phylum Streptophyta; class Magnoliopsida; order Brassicales; family Brassicaceae; genus Iberis; species Iberis pinnata. Next base: position 2,145 of record OVBE01002300.1, on the reverse strand, counting down.
GATATGATAAAGATGGCGTAAACCATGTAATTTCTGTTAGCTTTTGTTTACTTTCTCCCCCTAACGTTGGAAATTCATCTTCATTAAAATGGTAATCGACAAAATGTGCCGTAAATGTATCACCAGCTTGCGATTCGAGGTATCCAATGATATTTCGTGACATATACCCAATATATATTCTCAATCTCCGTTTTGGCCCCATTTATGTTCTTCGTGGTGGAGGTATTGGTACATCAAACGCACAACCAAATACTCAAAGATGGGATACTTTGGTCTTTGCATATATGTTAATTGAAATGGAGAATATTCATGATATGCGATTGGTCTTAACTGGACCAAAGACGCATCATGCAATATTGCATGCCCCTATATTGAAATTGGGAGTTATATTCTCAAAATTAACGACCTGGTAATCAATTGCAACCGTTTAATTAATGATTCGACCATGCCATTTTGTGTATGGACATGGGGAACCGAATGCTCAACACTGATTCTCATTGACATGCAATAATCATTAAAAGCTTCTGAAGTGAATTCCCCAGCGTTATCAAGCCTAACTTTCTTTATAGTATAATTAGGAAATTGTGTTTTTAACCTGATTATTTGGGTAATGAATTTTGTCAAAGCCATATTTTGGGTTGTCAGCAGACACACACGTGACCATCTACTAGATGCATCAATTAATATTATAAAGTATCTGAATGGCCCGCACAGTGGATGAATAGGTCCACATATATCACCATGTATTTTTTCTAAGAATAATGGAGATTCATTCCCAATTTTGGCTTGTGAAAGCTGAGTTATGATTTTTTCTTGAGAACATGCAATACATGAAAACTCATTTGATTGGAAATCTTCTGGTTTCTCAATAGATGACCGGAATTTTGCACAATTCTTCTCATCATTACTGAACAAGGATGGCCAAATCTTTCATGCCATACTTTGAATGTACTAGTAAACTTTGAGTTTACTCTAACATATGATTCAATTGTGTATATTTTTGTGCAATATAATCCATAAGATAACATTGATAAATGTTCCAATCTTTCTTTATTTTCTGAAGTAATGCAAAGTTATTCATTGTTGTTTTTATTCATAGTCTCTATGTGATATCCATTTACGCGGATATCTCTGAAACTCAATAAGTTTTTATGAGACTTAGGGGATATAACACATTTGCTATTTCAAATTTTGTTCCCATTGACAACGAAAAATTAGTTCTTTCAAAGCCTATGATTATTTTTGCACTACCAGATAAGGTATTCATGCTTCTAGCATATCTTTTAAATTTAGACTGGAGAAATATTTTCTTATCTTTAAGTATAGTGTGTTGTTGCATTATCTGCCAGACATATATCTCCATTATTTGTTTCAATCTTTGACATTGTCTGACATTAAAATATAGAATATGCATTAATTAAGTAAAAGATGATATTTTATAAAGCTTATTTATCTTACAACATAAAAACTATTTTAAGCTATATGTAGATTACAAAAAGATGCATATGATACATAATACAACATAAAAAAGTTTTTTTGTATATCGATTTCTAATTGTTTGGCTTTCTGTTGGAACCTTCGGTATCAACAAGAAAGTTAGCGATGTCCAGATGGGTATCATCATTCAGGCCATGAAAGAAATGCTCAGTCTCATCAGTCATGAGATTTGTTTCAACATCCCTTATTTTAGCTTTTTGTGATGCTTGGTACATATCAGCTAAATATTTTGACGTACGACAAATTTGAGACCAATGTCCTTTCATGTCGCATCTATAACAAGCATTTTCACCTCACTTTTTTACAATGCGACCAACATCATTGATTTGATTTTTTTGTTCTTTTTGCATTTAAATTATTGGGATGGAAATTACTTCCTTTTCCTCGTCCACAATATTTTTCATGACCGCGACTACGGCCTCTACCGCGTCCACGTCTTCTTCTTTTCTAGTTATTATTATTATTATTATTATTNATTATTATTATTATTATTATTATTATTATTATTATTATTATTATTATTATTATTATTATTATTATTATTATTATTATTATTATTATTATTATTGTCATTATTACTACTACTACTACTACTACTACTAATAATAATAATAATAATAATAATAATAATAATAATAATAATAATAA
>OVBE01002299.1:0-31311 GCA_900406425.1 Iberis pinnata | reverse complement strand
CTCTGTTAAACGTCGGGTAGTAAACTTGCGATTTTTGAAACTTTGGGTATTAAAAGACCAATATCTAATAGTCGGTGTATTAAAGGGGTAGCCAAATAAGTTCGTGTATTTTTCCGGCAAAAGTTCAATAATTCAGGTATTTTCCAGAAATTTTCCCTTAAAATAACCTAAACCTCTCTCTTTCACGCTCGTTCTCACATCATTTTCATTATGTCTAGTAAGTTGTAGGTGTAAGAATTTTGGCCATAAATTGAGAAAAACATCGTACCATAACTTTTAATTCTACAATGTGAATTAAGTTTTCCTTTTCAAGTCAATTGACTATGAATCAATTTTCTTTAGTAAAAGATAAAAGTAACAATTATGCACTTTTGTGTAAACTATATTCACTTCCATTCTACATAAATACTATTTTCCCCTTTAAAAAAAGTTGTGTGGATAGATGTGCAATGATCTACCATACGAAAAAAGGTAATTTTTTTATCATCAATCTCTAAAACAAATTAGTTAATAGTATTTTTATAAAATAAAAATTATACCAAAAATATATTATTTGTATTATAAAAACATACATTATTTTTTCGTAGTTGGACCGAGAATAAAAAACAATTTTTTACTTTTCTATTTTGCCCTTAGAGCATCTCCAAAGGACACTTTATAACTTCAAATTTGAAGTTTTTTATCTTCCAAAGAGACATTTCAAAACTTCAAGTTTGAAGTATTACTTTTTCACACTTCATATTTGAAGTGTTTACTTTCTCACACTTCAAATGTGAAGTATATCTTTTTTTGCATTTTGGCCCCTAGATTTATTTATTTAATAATTTTAAGTTTTTATTAATTATTTAGTACCAACATTTTTATGGTTTATTTCAAATATATACTAATTTATTCATCTTACATGTTTTATAATATTAAAATATAACAAAACTCACATACTATTAATATTTTTTAACACATCGAGAAAATTTAATACAAAAGAGATCAATAAAAAGATAACATAACACACAAAAGTTAGACAAAAAAAACATAACACACAAATATTACAAAAATAAAAATACTCCCCTAATTTGATCCTCTATCTCCAAGATCATCAAAATATTGACCGAAAAAGGTTAATGTAACTGAAGGTTGAGGTTGCTCTTGATTTATATTTTGTATGATTTTTCTTCCTCATATCGAATAAACTCACAAGTATTAGTCTAAATTTGTTAACTTCGAAATGCATTAATCGAGCATATATGAGAGTATTATGGTAATAATGCTAATTAATAATTTGATATTTAAATTTTATTTATAACGTTACTAGTATGTTTTTCTAATAATTATGTAATTTATATCATAATACCATGTCTTATTTATAAATATTGCATGTAATAATTCAATGATGGATGTTTTATATTTATTTATAAAATCATATGATGTTAGTTAATTGTGAACAAAAATATGGACAATACTGCAAAATACACACTTTTAATACTTCAAGTTTGAAGTGTTTCCTTTTTAGGAAAACACATGGCACTTCAAATTTAAAGTGTCACACACACACACACTTCACCTTTGGAGATGCCCTTAAAAGGTAGAAGGGAAAAAAAAATTATTTGTGTTGCTTGATGTGCAATGGTCCACCACATGAAGAGAAAAAAGAGTTTTTATCATCAATCTTTAAAATAACTTTAGTTGATGGTGTATATATTTTTTATAAAAAAAATTAAACCAAAATTTATAGTTTTATACTCTATATATAGACATTTGTTTCTTCCTATTTGAACACAGGATAGAATTCAAATTTCATGACGTATATGTACACGACACTTTGTATAAATGATACTACTTACTTAGTGTACACATGATCATGCAGTCAGTGTACAACGTCGTGTATCATGCAGTCAGTGTACAACGTCATGTACATAATTTTAATTAACCGGTGTACAAAATGATTATGCAGTCTGTGTACAACATCGTGTATCATGTAGTTTGTGTAGAATGCCATGTACACGATGCTAATTATTATATGCACACAATGATAATGCAGTATGTGTACAACGTCGTGCACAAGATGTTTGTGTACACAATGATCATGTAATCTGTGTACAATGACGATAATGCAGTCTATGTACACGTGTACATGAGATCACGACGTTGTACACAAATTTCATGATCAATATCGTTAAATAAATTAGCATTTTCTACACATAATACTAAAACAATGTTTAAACATTAAGAGAATTGTTTCATTGTTGAAGGGTAATATAAAAATAATTAAAACATTTTTTGTGCCCAAATAAAATAAAAGAAGTGTCTTATTATAAAGTACAAAACTTATGAATTTTGGTATCATTTTAATTTTTTAATATATATATATATATATATATATATATATATACTATCAACTAATTGATTTTAAAGATCAAGGGTAAGAGAAAAAGTAAAAAAAAAAAATATTACACATGTAATGAGTGAAAAATGGTATAATTATGTAGAGCATAATATATAGAAAAATAATGTTATAATAGAGAAAAAGTACTTTTTCCTCAACAAAGTGCATCAATAGCACAAAGTGCACTAGTGTATCACTTTCCCAAAAATGCACCTACATAAAATTTACTCAAGATAAAATTAGAATCTTGTGGTTCCTAACTATTGAAGGATTCAAGATAAACCTAAGCTAACTCTAATGCATTTTAAACTCTTCAAGCTTTTCTTCTCCTTTGTAAATCTGCAAATGTAAGTCTGCCACAAAATAAAACCACAAATTGAGCTTGTATAAGATTCGAACAAGTCTACCAAATATTATACTTAGTATGCTATGAAATTGAGTCAATCATACATCAAAAAAGTATGTATTTGCTTGAGACATATATATTGCTTGTGTTTGTCATATGCATAGTCAACTTACTCGTCTCGATAGACTATTGCTACAAAAATTCAACACTCCAACTATGTGATGTGTCTAGAGACATAACATCTTCTCATCTTGTACAAAACCATGTTCTCAAATTTTCACCAATGTACTTCATAAAATATAATATTAGAAACCTTTGTGCTTCTTTTACCCTAGATTTGATGGATTTAGTGTTGTTATTTGCTTTGATGTTATACCTTATTCTCGAAGTGTACATGTGACCATAGGTTTACATCTACGACTTTTAAGTACTCGGAAACCCTATTATTTGCTACCAAATCTCATCCATGCTTGATTGAAATAGCTAATAATATATACATATACTAACTTCTTAATCAAATAAATAATATTTCTTCCCTGGCATTTTGTGATTATGTTATTATATATATGATAATAACATATTCCACGTCAGGAATTTAGAAAAATATGCGTGAATGATTTGGTGATGGATTTGTGACGGTTAGAAACTATCACCACATGAGATTCTTTTTGAACACAAGTGCACAACTTTGTGAAAAACTATTTTCATGCAACATCATTATCAAAGTCATCAATCTTAATAACATTTGGATGTACTTGAAAGTTTGCATACTAACTATTTGCAACTAGCAAAACACTTTTGTACTTTTCTGTCAGATGCTAGCCATCTACCACAGCAACTATTATGAGGTACTTAAACCCAACAATTGAAGCTGCAAACACAATGAATTATGATAATTTAATAAAAACAAAAAAAATATTTTTTATATGAAGAAAAGTATGAATAATAGCAAGAACAAGAACCTTGTGTTTTTTTGGTCTTGGTTGACCTAATATGGCCTATTGTCCATCTCGTGTTTTCATGTATCTTCTTGCGTTTCAATGTCCTCTTCATCTTAATATGAATGAATATTTAAACTTATATTCATCATAGACTTCAAAAAACGTAATTATTTTCGAATTGGCCTTTTATCATGGGAAAATATGATGATAATATGAAATATTTCATTTTTTGTTCTCCGTAACAATTTGTGGGCATATATCAAAGTTTTAAGCTTAATCATATTTCATACCGATGTAAACATCACATCCACCAAAATTTGGATATGTTTTTTCATAATTTCATCGATTATTCTAACACGCGTAATAAGTAGTCCTGTTATATACTTTGTAAATTGTATATTTCGAAAAATATGTTTAACACTGAGCATGTGTGGCCGCTAATATACTTCTTCATCCAAAATTTCTTAGCATCTATGTCCATCATCGTTGATGCTCGAAGCTTCCATTTGCACCAATTCACCCTAAAAATGGCTACACAAAAAATGGTATCGACTTGTACAACTTGAATCCAAAATGGTTAGTTCCTGAAAATGTACGCAACCGAACAATCATATGCTCCTTAAAACTAAAATTTTAACTGATGTATAATTTTTCTATGCATGCTAAATTAGAACTTTGCCTTGCTTAAAATGTCATTGCGTTGAAATCCTCACCTCATTTCTCATTTTTGACTCTTCCACAAAATACTACAAATTTCACTGTCACAATATACTTCGTCCTCTTGTTTAAGTGTGCTATGATTCCAAAGACTTTCTCTATTACCAACAACATCATTAAAGGCATCTTTTTCACCAACATTAGAATCACAAGCGTCTTCAACTTTATCACCATCCCAATCATCATAGATATGGTTTTGTTTTTTTTCTGTTTGCTTGATACACAAAAACGTACAACATAAGTCTTGCATTGCTCAAGCAGACTACGCATTATCTTGTCTTCTGTAATAAACACAAGATGAGTGTTTTCAAGTATATGTAGTAACATAAGATCTAGTAATTAAGACATAATTTATCTCCAACATATCAGATTCTAATTCTAACTTAAAATCATCACATGTAATTTGAACAAGTTAATCCACAAACAATCATCTTCTATAAAAAGCATTTCTCCTCCAGGAGTACTAGCCACCTCAAAATTTCATATCGTACTCGCAACTCATCATCCGATAACAGGAAAAACATGAACCATCCTACAAAGAATAAGAATATTACACTAAGTGTTCTAGATATTGCATTTATTTTTTGGCAAATTCATTGGAAGACTTATATTTTACGTGGCATACCTTTATTAAGTTTTTGCGAACTTATATTTTAAGTGACAGACTTTCGCATACAAACTAATTCTATGAGTAAGTCTGTTGGAACTTTGAAAACTAGTTAAGTTTCCATATAAGTCTGCTAGAATAATACAAAATTACAAAATTCTACGTATAAGTATACTTAAACCACGAAGACATGCACACACTTCTTAAGTTTGGGTGTAAGTGTGTGAAAGTATCGTTGATTTAGGTAAAATTCATAAAATTTGTGTGTAAGTATGTGAAGGTCTCGCAGACTTCATGAAGTCTCCAAATTTCTACGAGACATTCGCAGACTTACACGCAATTTTGTGAATTTTGCGAAGTCTGCAAGACAAATAAAAATTTACACGTAGACTTTGTTGACTCGATAGATAAGTCTGCATGATTTTGGTAACATCGCATATTTTTTGTAAACTTCATTAAATTTGCAGATATGTTCCTGAGAATCTAGCAGACTTACTTGCCTAATATGCGAAGTCTACAATTAAGTTTGCCTTATTTTGTGAGAAATATGCTTTATAAGTATGCAATTTTGATAATAGTCATCATTTTACGAATGAAAAACCATAATTTTACCATAAAACTGTGGTTCGAAGACTTTTGTAAAAGTCTTCAACATACACTTATAATTCACAACTTGTAACAAAAACAAAAACAAAATTCATGTTTTTATGGCCAGAAATAGAGAAAAAACCAAAAACTGATAGTATTTGCGAAAAAATGATGAGTAAGGTTGATAAATTTTGAAAAAATTAAATATGCATTGATTTTATTAACTTAAACCTCAAACAATAATGGTAACGAAGTATTAACCATAACTTGTGCAATAAACTTAAATAACATATCTTTTTGTTTATTTTTTATTATTTAAGGACGATATTTTTGTATACTTATATTTTAAAGATACAATTTTACAAGTTTAATATGTTATAAGTTAGCTACATAGAAGAAATATAAAACTACCCTCTCGTCGCCTCTCTTCCTTATCGTTGTATGTAACTTTTTCCCGTTCAATTTATGCGTTTTCCGGCGGCCGTTCTTCTTTTAATTGCTTTTACACATGTTAGTCATAGATCTATTTAAATATAGTAATTCCAATTTCAGTCTTTGATATCACAAAATTTTTGATTTTGTGATGTTGATTTCTCCATTCACCAAACGGATTATTATCAAGAATTTACATTCTTATTCCTATGGACCAAGCCATGAAGCTTTTTTCTTGGTTATGTTTAACGACAATTGTTGTGTCATCTGTTTTTGTTGATTTTGGTTTCTCTTCTAACGAGTATTCATGTCCGATAATTGAATTCTCATTCTAATGGTTATTCTTTGTCGGTTTCTTTCCGTCGTTTTACGGCGGTCTCGGTCCGGTGAGAAAAATGTGTTTTTCGTATGTCTTTTTTCCCGGTTTTTGTCCATCGTATCTGGTGCACCACGATGGTCTTTTTCAGATAAAATATCCAAGGTCTTCGTTCTTTGAGCTTTTGACCGAAAACTGATACCACCGTGGCCATGTGATATATCGAAGAAGATTTGGAACATCGATGACTTACAGAGGCATAATAGATTTGCAATGGTTGTTGGTATTGATAGGAATTATGTTATGAAGATGATTAATAACATGGCTATCGTTTTGGTGTGCATCTTTTGAAATCAAGTCCGAAAACAAGCAAAATCAGAGTCAATTCCAACAGCATTTCATTTCTTCTTTTCAATTAAGGCGCTTCAGATCAAAGCTTTCATCCTTCTCGCTCGTGTTCGGCCGGCCGGCGTTGGTTTCTCCGGCGTCGTTATCTTCTCTATGAAGAATTTGTTGATTTCATTTATCTTCCGAGATTTTACTCTTCCGACAATGGAGTCTCCGTTTGTCGGTGTTTTTCCATGGTATGTATTGTATTATGGTGTTTTTCCTCTGGATAAATTTCCTGTAGGCGTTGAATCTTCTCGAAATTCATTTCGGATTTGGAAACCGCCATGGAAAAAGTATTGGAGAAACGATGTAAGTAGTGAAGATGGAGAGATTGCTATAAATAAATGGGATTGTATCAAGATCATTTCAATGTCTACAATTGTTATGAAAACTCTGATACAGACTAATTGGTATCATATTGTCAAATTTCCAGAACTAGTTTCAGAAGCAATGGATTTTACTGATGCATTTCGAAAACAGCCTCAACAATATAGGCGTATGAATTGCATCGGAGTTAGATGATATCAAAGAAAAGAAGATAACATATATATAAATTTGTTAGCATATAAGACGTTCTTGACCAGAATGCATCGTAACCTTTACTTTTTAATTTATTATCTTCAGCATATGGCGCACATATATGGCGCACATATATGCTTGTGTAATAATTTGTATTCTTTAGTTTTGTATATGACATTGTATCTTGATTCATTACCAAAAAAAGAAAAATGTTTTAAATTAATTTTTTTTTCTCCAAAAAAATGTTTTGTATTAAATTACTCATTTCTCTCATGTGTTATTTTATTATCTCACTTCAACCGAAATTTCTCCTGGTTGACTTGACAATCTCTTCATTTAAATTTTATGAGAATATGTAAAAAAGATTTTAAGATTGTATTATAGACTTTCTCTAATATGTGACTTTGAAAGCCAATAAATCTTATTACAAAATCCTCTATATTTTGTAAGAAAATCTTTTTATGAAATCACATGTTTTTCTTATGAACAAATTTAAAAGAAACATCAAAATGGAAGGTTTGCTAATACATCCAACTCGAATTGGTTTCATAATTTTCATTGTTTTAAATGGGAAAATGTCCTGTTTGTTTTTACCAATGGCTTGCAATAACGATTTTCTGTTATTAGTTTCACAGTTGCCAGTGATTGGCCGCTACAATTGATCGTTATGTTGTTCATTTTGCAGCCGCTAGCGGCTCATTATTTAAGTCTTATAATTTAATATAATTATTCAGTTTATTTTACCTTAAGTCTTGAAAATAATCTTTTATATTTTTAAATTACTTATTTTATGTAAATTATATAATTAATTTAATTTATTTATTTATTTAGCTTATTTCAGTTTATTTTATTTTCTGAAAATAATTTTATTTTTAAAATTTATATAATCCATTTAGTTTATTTTTTATTTATTTAAATTATTTATTATTTAATTTCTATTAATTTATTTTTTAAAAATATTTATTTTTAATATATTTGGTTTATTTGACATGTTCTATTTATTTCATTTATTTATTCTATTTAAGTTTAATTTAATTTATTTTGCTTTTTGGAAATTATTTTATTTTAATTTCAGGTTTTAAATAATATATATAAATAATTTAATTTACTTAATTTATTTGATTTATTTATTTTATTTTCTTTATTTTATGTCACTTAATTTAAAAATAATATTTTCCATTTGAATTATATAGTTTAGATTTAATTTATTTTACTTATTTATATATAATCTTTTGTTTAATTCTATTTAGTTTACCTTATTTATTATTGTAACTAATAATTTGTTATTCGTTTGTTGATCGATGATCCAGCGACTAAAAGCAACTCTAATCGCAAATCTCATAATTAAATCACTAGAAAAAATAGCGACAAAAAATATTCAATCGATGCGATTGGTCGTTGAATCAGCGATTAGTAAATGGATAAAAAAACAGTCGTTATTGTTAGTCGCGCTGATTATGTCATGGGATAATTGACGGACATTGATTATTTTGAGGATTAAAACTGTTTAATCAACGAAAGACTATACTCATTTGGTCCATGTAAAAATTATAAGTTTTTTTGGGCATTTCCCCCTAAGAAAGTCATCCTAAATGGAAAAGAAAAGACGCTTTTCTAATTGTACCTTTTACAGCTAAGATGTGTGTGAAGACAAAATGTATAAAACAAAGATCCAATCCCTTAATGGTCCGTGTTTTTCATTTCCACATCCCACAAATGCTATTGGTTCGATAAAGATAAATTAAAATAGAAACAAACAAACGGTGTATGGCCTCAATGGGTGCAACAAAAAGTGTTAAGGAACAACCCCATGTCTCTGCAAGTGGGAAATCATACTATTTGGTTTTATAGATTAACCAAAAGAAAAGCCAATGACAAACTTATTGAATGATGATGATATTTGCCTGTCCATCACCAAAGAGATTCGCTTTCCCTTTGTGAGCATCATTCAAAGGCAACAAATCTCTTAAGTTCATGGATTCTCTTGAACCGCAAGACGTTCAGAGATATCAGCTAAAGATTTGAGATTGCATTTGATTAGAGCCTCGACAAAGTAACAAGTCTCATCCTTAGTATTCCCTTCAGGCACATCCACTACAAAAGACTCGATCACAAGTGTCCCTATTCTTCCTTGTATTGTCTCAGGGTGAAGAGAGATGATTGAAGAATAGTTCTAGAAAAACAAAAAATGAAATTTATTAGTAGATGGGTTGCTTTTATACACGAACACAACTTGATGATGTTACCTTGAGTCTGTGATCTCCACCAACGATCCTGACGCAGAGAATATGCTCATCGTCATCAAGCAATTCCAATCTCTCAGTGCTTCTAGTAGCTGGTAGTCCTGATCTCACATCCACTTCTCTTACTGTACCAATCTCCAAATTTCCTTTCACCACACATCTACTTATAAATGGCTTGTATTTCTGTGGCTGATCGAATCTTCTCACAAGAGACCACACCTTTACAAGCATAGTTTATAGATTGTTTCTTCCCTCAATCAGTTATATTAACATGAAATCCATCACAATTAATCACTAGAAAATAGATCCAATCGAATCGACTCAGTCAGATCAACAATCGGTAAAGTAAAATGGGAAATATATTTCGCATTTCTGGATCGGATTAACAGTTAGAAGAACCGATTGACTAAATATAGAAGCAAAAGGGGAGGGGGGGGGGGCAAGAGAAGAAGCTTACAATATGAACCGGAGCTTTGATGTGCTTAACAAGTGTGGAACTACACTGATTCTCCAGAGGCTCATGCTTATGGTGCCTTCTGATATATTCTCTCTCTAGATTCGCTCTCGCCATGTCTTCCATCCCGATAACATCCATTTTCGTCTTCTTCCTCCGTCTAAGCCACCTTTTTTAAATCTCAACACCGTCGGAGAATAAAAAGATGAAGATCGAGCTTTGTGTAAACAATCTATGTACTATGCTGCGCTTGGACTCGTCGGAGATCTGATCCTATGATAAAGGCGTTAATGAGAGAAAGGAGTAGAAGGATAGATTTCTGTCGCCGTCTTTGGAGGGAAGAGAGAGAGAGAGAGAGAGTCTCCAACAAACTTTTCTCTCTCTTGAATAATAATTTAAATAACCTCATTGGTTTTTTTTTAAATAATTATAACAAATAAACACATTCAAATTGATTGATTGGATGGACTTAAAGTCTTTCTTCTATTCGATAGATTCTTCTTATTATCCCTGGATATTCAACTTATTTTCGAAAATGCCACTCGTTCTTGATTTTTTTAGTTGTATTTTTTTCTCCATCTAATTATATGTTGATATTTTTTCAAAATATATACAAAAGTGATGTAGAAGGATGTAAGCAAGGATCTAATAAATTAATGTTCTAAGTGGTAACAGCGGATCTGTTGCGGGAAGTAGTGCGGCGTAGTTAAACTTCAGTTTGCAGAACAAGTACAATTCATATAAAATAAGGATGCAGGATGATGTAACAATCAATGCTTGAACTGATCGCTTTGTGATTGGCTATTCGTACAGTTCATTCCTAGTTCTGACGTGTAGTAATGATACCCTGTGCTCAGATCCTTCATCGGAAACGTAACAAGAAAGAATTTCGCAAAGACATTATTAGTTGCATAGGCGATAGACATATATTATATTCATTTGAATCTCAGGAACATATAAAACTTTATGCAATTGTAACCTTCTGTTGTTTAAAGGTAAGAAGGTGGATACAGTTTGATTGATGGAGTGGGTGAAGCCATCAATAATTATGACATTATCACCACCATGATAAGGCTGATGTAGCGATAGATTGTTGAAGTATGAGGTGATGTGATGAGTGGCACCATTGTCCTTAAGCCATTGGTTTGAGTTGTAAGGTGTAGCAACAAATTGATTACCTCAAGGTTGATATGAGTTGAAAGGACTGATAAGGTTGTAGGTTGGCGCAACCTGATAAGCTTGAAGCTATGTGCACCATTTAGCACCATGACCATTGATACCATAAATCTGACAACGCCCAAGGTATGGACGCGATCCCCTCGAATCATTTTTGTTATTGTTGGATGTGTTATTCCACCGCCGTTTGTTGTTGTTTTGACGAGACTGAGACGTGTTGTAATTGTTGCTGGTACGTTATCTGGTTTAAATAGATTGATTGGTACTACGATTTTGCACAATATTAGCAGGCACATGTGTAGAGATGGAGAACGACGCGAAGAGCAACTTGTTCTCATGATTCGGGAGCTTTTCATGTAGCTCAGTGAGTGATGGAGGAATATCTCTGCTTTCAATCTGCTCAACCACTTGTTTGTATTCCTCATGTAAGCTATCAAGAGTCAATTCAATCTGGTCTTCATGTTCGATAGGTTTTCCAAGTAGTGCCAATGGATCCATACATGTAATGTGTCCCTGAAAATAGTCATCAACATATTTACTGTCCTTTTTCAAGGTCTTGAGTTGGGTCTTCAAATGCTTGATATGACCCCGACTTGGTTTAGCATAGGTATTGGAAAGAATTTTCCAGATATGTGCTGGCGTAGCAGGACGAGAGACTAGAGGCTGAACGAGATATCACATCGATAAGGGCATTGTAGATCAAATTTTCTTGTCTTTTCAAAACAAAAAAAACCATGATTTGGGCTGTCGCATGTAGCAATAGCGATTATTTTAGAAGAAGGAGATGAGAATCCATCAATGTGAGAAACTAGATCGTACCCCAAAAAAAGATAGTGGACTTGAATACTTCACATAAAGCAATCGCTTGGGGTTAACTTTGAGACACTGATCATACTAACATTTAGCAAAACTTGAGAAGAGTTGTTAACTGTGATGGTCTATGTGATTAGACGAGCATCATAATTGTGATTGGTAGCCATTATGATGTTGAAGATATTGAAGTCTTTTTCTTTTAGTTTTTATAATGACTACTCTACCATCCAGAGGTTGAATATTTTTGTATATTATATAACAAATGTTTGTACAAGTATATATACATGGACTAAACTTTCAGAACCTAAGTTAAGCCAAATGACCTAATAAACCTTCACATATATGTATTGTTTCCTTAATAGTATGAACTTTCTTGCTCTACATCTAATGATTTTGATTGATAAGCTTTGTTATACTAGACATGTTAACATAGCTAAGGCTAAAGAGTTAGCTAAAGAAGTCAAGAGTTTACTCAAGAGGACGCAGCTAGGAGACTCAACATATATGTATTGTTTCCTTAATAGTATGTGATTAGACGAGCATCATAATTGTGATTGGTAGCCATTATGATGTTGAAGATATTGAAGTCTTTTTCTTTTAGTTTTTATAATGACTACTCTACCATCCAGAGGTTGAATATTTTTGTATATTATATAACAAATGTTTGTACAAGTATATATACATGGACTAAACTTTCAGAACCTAAGTTAAGCCAAATGACTCAACATCAAAGGACATCTACAACATCTACACCTATGTAAATGAAGAAGAAGATCAAGGTAATATACTAAGTAACTAAGTGATTATCTTGCATTCTTTTACTTTGCATGTTTTTGTCCCTATGGGTTTTACTTTGCATGTTAAAGTGATGTGATTCCAACCAGCTACTCACAAGGAGACTCAACGGATGATGAGATAGAAGAGATGCAAGACTTAGGAGAAGCTCTCAAAGTAACATATGGAGTGATCACTAGAGCTAAGGCTAAAGAGTTAGCTAAAGGAGTCAAGAGTTTACTCAAGAGGACGCATCTAGGAGACTTAACACCAAAGGAAATCTACAACATCTACACCTATGCAAATGAAAAAGAAGATCAAAGTAATATACTAAGTAACTAAGTGATTATCTTGCACTCTTTTACTTTGGATGTTTTTGTCCCAATGGGTTTTCTATGCAAAGGTTTTTAATGAGGCTTGATAATTCACTTTCGTTAAAGTTACTTAGTTATTACTTGATCAAAAGATAGAAAATATCTTTTCTACTTAGAAAGATATTATATTTCGATTAAACTCAAAAACTATATTTTTGCATGCTTTCATTTAATTTCCAGCCTTTAAGACTTTTCTGTTATTTCCAAGAGAAGGTGTATGTACCTTTCTATTCTCCTATATAAAGGGCACGACTCTATCAATAAAAATCAGTCAATTTTCATTCTAAAAACCCTTATTCTATTGACTCAAAACAATTCGAAGTGGTTAGAACCAAACCACCATAATTCTGGATTCTCTTATAAGCGCAGTCTTCAAAGATCCATTCAACTCTACAACAAGATCATCATCTCTTATTTTTTTTAATCATCCTTTTTATCTCAATATCGTCCAATTCTATTACCATCAAGTTCCAGAAAGTGTTCTTCACTTATAATTGTCATTTTGTGCAAAAAGCTTCATTCAAAGATAAAGGTCTAAGAGGGAATAAAATCAGGATCGTATCATGTGGTATCAGAGCCCTCTTTGAATCAAAGCTAATTGTTTCTAAACCTTTTATTTTGTTGAGATTTGTGAAGAACCCTAACTTGACCTTTCAACTTCTGTTGCACGAAAACTAGAACTGTTTTGATTCCTGTTTCTGTTTTTATGTTTTAAAATCTTTTTGGGTGTTATTGTACTTCTTTACTGCGAATTTGTTGTGTATGATACAAAATAACGACAAATACAACCATTACTCCATATAATATGGACCATTTCAAAAAAATGATGCTTGAGTCTCAACAAAGACTTGTACAACAACTTAAAGAAGAATTTGGGAAGCATTCTCCTTCTAAATCAGAATATACCCCTACACCTTCAGAAGCTGCGAGAATTGATAAAGAAGCAAGAGAGGCTAGAGCAGCAAGAGAAGCTCGAGAAGCATAACATAATAATATGGGTTATGATGATTATTATGGCAGCCATGGATCAGATCAGAGTAGGAGAGGTCATAGACGTGGTAGAAACAATAGAGATTATGTGAGACAATAGTTTGATCATATCAAAATCAAGTTTCCATCCTTTCAAGGAAAGAATGATCCTGAAGCTTATTTAGATTGTGAAAGGATGATGGAATCCAACTTTGTTTTCCAAGGCACTTATGAACCCAACAAAGTGAAGATTGTTGTTTATGAATTTAGTGATTATGCTTTATTATGGTGGGAACAATTGAACATTACTAAGAGAAGATGTGGTGATCCAGAGATTGCTACATGGCAGCAACTCACAACCTGTATGAGAAGAAGGTTTGTACCAAATCACTATAACAGAGAGTTACTAAAAAACGAAGAAAGCTCACTCAAGGCAACAACTCGGTTTGAGATTATTATCAAGAGATGGAGACACTTCTTATTATAGCTGATTTGAATGAAGATGATGAAGTTACAATGTCTAGATTCTTGGAAGGACCAAACAGAGATATATAAGATAAACTAGAGCGTCAATCATATCTAGATATTGAAGAGATGGTACACAAGGCTGAAATAATAGAAATTCAGAGTAAAAGAAGAGCTATTAAACCAAGTTTTACATATGGATCAACTAAACCTAAAAACTACAAGGATAGTAAATTGTCATACAACAAAGACTACAAGTCAACATCTACTGGAATCAAAGATGAACCTAAACCAAATTACAAAAGTAAAGGTATTGCTTCTTCATATGGTGGCAGCAGTCGTCTCATATGCTTTAAATGTCAAGGAATGAGTCACATGGCAAAAGAATGTACTAGCAAGAAGACTTTCTAGTTGCTTGACAATGGAGACATAATTTCTGAGCATGAATCTGAATCCGAACCAGAAGAAGAAGGAGAAGCACCAGTTTTTGGTGAGATGCTTGTAGCAAGAAGAACTTTGAGTGTTCAAAACAAAACAGAAGAAACATAGCAAATGGATAACTTGTTTCACAAACACTGTTTTGTTAAAGACAAAGTATGCAACCTCATCATCGATGGAGGTAGTTGTACTAATGCAGCTAGTGAAAATATGGTTGAGAAGCTGAATCTTAAGACCATTAAACACCCCAGACCTCACCAACTATAATGGATTAATGTGGGAGGACAACTACATGTTACTCTTCAAGTTAATATGCCTTTTACGATTAGAAGATATGTAGATGAAGTATTTTGTGATGTTCTGCCCATGGGATCAAGTCACATACTGTTGGAAAGGCCATAGAAATTCAATAGAAGAGTTATACATGATGGCTACACCACAAATACTCATTCAAATTCCAAGACAGAAAAGTTACACTTCTACCTATAACTCCTAGTCAAATATATCAAGATCAAGTTTTTATGAAGCTTAAGAATGATAAGGAAAAGGAGAAACCTATGAGTACCAGCCTTTACATTAAACCTGGTGAAATTAAACGAACTCTTTATTCAGATAAACCAGTTTTGTTATTTGTCTATAAAGAATCTCTTGCGAGTTTCACTAACCTTGCATAGGAATTTTCTAGTGGTATGTCTAAACTATTGTAGGAATATAATGATGTTTTTCATGAAGAAGCAACAAAAGGTCTTCCACCAAGTCATGACATAAAACACCAAATAGACTTTATTCCAGGAACAACACTACCTAATAAACCAGCCTATAAGACCAATCATGTTGAAACTAAAGAACTTCAGAGGAAAGTTGAAGAGTTTATGAGCAAAGGCCACATAAGAGAAATCATGAGTCCTTGTGTTGTACCAGTCTTACTTGTACCTAAAAAGGATGGCACATGGAGAATGTGTGTCGATTATAGATCCATCAACAACATCACTGTAAAGTATCGCCACCCTATTCCTAGATTAGATGATATGCTAGATGAGTTAAGTGGTTCCACTATCTTTTCTAAGATTGATCTTAAAAGTGGTTATCATCATATTAGGATGAAGGAAGGTGATGAGAGGAAAAATTGCTTTTATAATGAAACAAGGGCTATATGAATGGCTTGTTATACCATTTGGTTTAACAAATGCACCTAGTAATTTTATGAGATTAATGAATCACATGCTTAGAGAATTAATAGGAGTATTCATTGTTGTTTACTTTGATGATATACTGATTTATAGTAAGAGTCTAGAAGAACATCTTAAACATATCAGTTATGTTCTAGATGTTCTTAGGAAAGAATCTCTGTATGCTAATTTGAGTAAATGCACTTTATGTATGGATAACCTTGTCTTCTTAGGTTTTGTAGTAAGTGTAGATGGTGTTAAAGTTGATGAGGAGAATATAAAAGCCATTAAACATTGGCCAAGTCCTAAAACTGTTGGATAAGTAAGAAGCTTCCATGGACTTGCTGGTTTTTGTAGGAGGTTTGTCAGAGACTTTAGTACTATATCAACACTACTTATTGAAGTGATTAAGAAAGAAATGGAATTCAAATGGGAAGAAGCTTAAGAACAAGCATTTCAGACCTTCAAAGAGAAGCTCACTAACTCTCTTTTACTTATGCTACCATATTTCTTGAAAACTTTTGAAATAGAATGTGATGCATCTGGTAATAGAATTGGAGCTGTTTTGATGCACGATAAGAAACCCATTGCTTATTTCAGTGATCAACTTGGAGGCTCAACACTCAACTATCCTACTTATGACAAAGAGTTTTATGCATTGGTGAGGGCATTACAAACTTGACAGTATTATCTTTGGCCCAAGGAGTTTGTTATTCACACAGATCATGAGTCACTAAAACATCTTAAAAGACAACAAAAACTGAACAAGAGACATGCTCGATGGATAGAGTTTATAGAAACTTTCTCGTACATCATTAAGTATAAGAAAAGTAAAGACAATGTAGTAGCTGATGCATTATCCATAAGGTACACTCTACTATCTTCTCAAAATGTTGAACTCATAAGATTTGAATTGTTAAAGAATTTATACAAAACTGATCAGGAGTTTAGTGAACCGTACAAGAATTATGAAAAGTTTGCTAGTGGTAAGTACTATAGGCAAGATGATTACCTGTTTTATAATCATAAACTTTGTGTGCCTAATGGTTATGTGAGAGAATTACTAGTTAGAGAATCTCATGGAGGTGGTCTTGCTGGACATTTTGGTGTGACAAAGACTCTTAAAACTTTACAAGATCATTTCAATTGGCATCATATGGGCAAAGATGTTGAGAAAATATGTGCTAGATGTGTTATTTGTAAACAAGCTAAATCTAAGGTTCAACTGCATGGTTTGTATTCTTCTTTGCCTATTCTATTACATCCTTGGAATGATATCTCTATGGACTTTTAGTAGGATTTCCTAGGACTAAAACTGGTAGGAATTCTATTTATGTTGTTGTAGATAGATTCTCTAAGATGGCTCATTTTATAGCTTACCATAAGACTGCTGATGTTGTTAATGTTGCTAATGTATTCTTTATAGAAGTTATGAGATTACATGAAATTCCTAGGGTGATAGTTTTTTATAGAGATACCAAGTTTCTTAGTCAATTATGGAAAAAATTGTGGGCTAAGTTAGGAACCAAGCTGACATTTTCTACTTCTTGTCATCCTCAAACTGACGGTCAAACTAAAGTGGTAAATAGATCATTATCTATATTTCTTAGGACGTTGGTAAGAAGTAATTTAAAGTCTTGGGAAGAATGTTTGCCTCATGTTGAGTTTGCTTATAATCATGCACAACATTCTGCCACAATATTTTCACCATTTGAAATTATTTATGGATTTAATCCCTTATCTCCTTTGGATTTGATTTCTTTACCTTTAAATGAAAGATACATCTTAGATGGAAAGAAGAAAGTTGAACATGTTAAGAAAATACGTGAGAAAGCTAAGCCAAACATAGAGCACAAAACCATATTGTATGCTAAACAAGCTAATAAAGAAATAAAGGAGATGATCTTTGAGGAAGCTGATCTAGTGTGGGTTCACCTAAGTAAAGAAAATTTTCCAGCTGAAAGGAAGTCTAAGTTGATGCCTAGAATCGGTGGGCCATTCAAAGTGACCAGAAGAATCAACAATAATGCCTATCAAATTGATCTCCAAGGGAAGTATAATGTGAGTAACTCATTCAATGTTTATGATCTTATTCCTTATGTTGTAGATTCGGATTTGAGGTCAAATCCTTTTCAAGTGGGAGAGGATGATGTGATTCCAACCAGCTACTCACAAGAAGACTCAACGGACGAGGAGATACAGGAGATGCGAGACTTAGGAGAAGCTCTCAAAGTAACAGATGGATTGATCACTAGAGCTAAGGCTAAAGAGTTAGCTAAAGGAGTTAAGAGTTTACTCAAGAGGACACAGCTAGGAGACTCAACACCAAAGGACATATACACCTATGCAAATGAAGAAGAAGATCAAGGTAATATACTAAGTAACTAAGTGATTATCTTGCACTATTTTCCTTTGCATGGTTTTGTCCCAATGGGTTTTCTATGCAAAGATTTTTCACGAGGCTTGATAATTCACTTTCACCAAAGTTACTTAGTTATTACTTGATCAAAGGATAGAAAAGATCTTTTCTACTTAGAAAGATATTATATTTCGAATTTAAACTCAAAACTATATTTTTGCATGCTTTCATTTAATTTCCAGCCTTTAAGACTTTTCTGTTATTTCCAAGAGAATGTGCATGTACATCTCTCTTCTCCTATATAAAGGGCACGACTCTATCAATAAAAATGAGTCAATTTCTATTCTAAAAACCCTTGTTCTATTGACTCAAAATTCAAAACAATTCGAAGTGGTGATAACCAAACCACCAGAATTTTGGATTCTCTTACAAGCGCAGTCTTCAAAGATCTATTCAACTCTCAAACAAGATCACTATCTCTTGTTTGTTTTATCATCCTTTTCATCTTTATTTCGTCCATATTCCATTACCATCAAGTCCCAGAAAGTGTTCTTCACATATAATTGTCATTTTGTGCAAAAAACTTCATTCAAAGATAAAAATCCAGGGAGAATAGAATTAGAAACATATCATAATGATTTTTTGTAGGCGGAGGCTAAATCAACAGAAATATTATAATAATTATAGCAGGTAAGCTGCTATGTGATTTTTTTGGAAAGGCTCATTATCCAAAATGGGATGGGCATGGATCCAACCAAATCATTTTTGTGAGTTGAAGTGTTAGCACTAAGAGAGAGCTCTCCATGTAAGAAGACTTGCTACACTAGTATCATTTTTTTGTGAAGATTATAAGCGGCTTTATAATGTTGCGGTCCACAATTAAAGATAAAAATGCTTTAAAATACTGTTTTCTAGAGATTGCGTATCTTACATTCACGTCTTCTTGTAAAACTTTTTAAGACTTCGATTGTTGAATTAACATTGTAATACAAAATTTAAAATGTGCAACTCCTTCTTTACATCTTTTTAAATCTCTACTAGGTTATTAACTTTTTGATTTTTCCCCTTTAAGATAACTATTTGAAGTTATCATTTATAGTATTGAACTTTACTTGTAAAACATGCGATAACTAGTATATGATGTATCAGATATATAGTATTTTTTCCTTTGAAGATAACTATTTTAAGTTATCATTGATCGGATGTGAAAAGGACAATCACCTTTGTAGAGTGGGAATGTTTAAATTCAATTCATGCGTCAATATTGGTGTAAATATTATGACAACGACCATTTGATTTCATCCAATTAAAGCTAATAAAGGACAAAATAAAAGTGGACCGGACCCAAAAGTTTTGAAGTGTGTAAGAGGTTAATAAAGAAAACAAATATTCAAGTAATTATAAAGATAAAGAGAAGCGACGATGACCAATTTAAATATAAATAAACGTGAACACCATCACTCACTTATGAGTAAAAACCTTCTCATTGCAACTTCTAATTACTCCATTGTTTACTTCCGCACAAGTAAATCAAACAAATGTTTCAAAATTAGGCTATAGAGTAATTTTACAAAATACAACAAAAATAACTTCATATTCCAAACTTATTACTCTTTATTATTTTAAATATATCCTTGAATTATTTTCCTTTCAAAAATATCAAATATAAAATTGAATTTTTCTAGGGTTTAGAATTTATATTTTTTTTTGAGTTTTGTCTCACTAATTAGAGTTTAAATTTTAATTTTAAAAATATTAGACTTTAATTTTAAAATTTAAGATTTAATTTTGAAAATATGAAACTATTTTGAATTTGTGAAATTTTTGAAATAAAACATTTTCGTAGTACTTTTATAATAATTGGGAGCATGCGATATTTTTCAAAACACAAACTAAAAATTGTATGTATTTGTGATGTTCTTCCTAAATTATATACTTGCCTTTATTTTTAAAAGAAAAAATCGTATTTAAAAGATATTAAAAACGAGAAAGTGACATTAACTTAATGACATTCATAAATCCACATGAGACATGTATCATTATCCTAACTAGGATCGAATCTTCATACCTACAATAATGTAAGAATTGTTTGTTATTATGCAAGAACTAGCTATTGGACCAACTTGTTGTGGTCCAAATAGTGACAAAAAAAAAAAAAAAATGAAAATTATAAATTTGCTCATAAAATATTTTGCCAATGTTTCCAAAATTTTGTTTTTTCTTATGGAGAAATAAGTTTTTATAAAATATATTTGAAAATTCATACCATAAAAGAATTGATTAAAATGCTGGAATGTCAAAAATCTGAATATATTGACAAGAAACAAACTCCACCCAGACCAAGTAATCTAAGTCTGGGACGGTTTGGTCTTTTTGGTGGCACAACTTTACTAAGAAATATCAAATTGATCAGTGCACATTTCTAGTCGGACATGCTTGAGCACCATACATTAACGTCAATAAATGCTTAAATAAACCCATAACCACCATATATATATTCGATAATCTTAAATTGAGTTCTTACACATATTCTCTCTGGTCTATTGAGTAAATACCAAAAGATCAAAAGATTGTACCCCCAAAAAAGTTCGAATTACTTTTAGACTATTTCTCCGGTATGAATAGTTTCTTTTGCCAAAAAATGGCTCAGTATCTGGGTCAGCCTTAGAATCAACAAAAACAAAAGAACAAAGAGAGCAAAAGATCAAACCTGATCCGATGATTAGTCCTGTGCCCTAATGAGATGATATGCTTCTTACTCAATTGTACACTGTACTGATTGCTACTACCTTCCAACAACCCCCTAATCTATTCTTCAATTTTCGATGGATCTTTCGCATCCGATAGCAATTCACAAGGTGTTGCAGCCGGGTCTAGTTCCAAATAACCTTCTGATACATTCTCAGCTTCTTTCCCTGTAAGAACATAATGAGGCACTTGATGAGAGAATCTAAACATCTCTTCCTTTACAATCTTTCTCATATCTTCTTCATCTATGCTTCTCCGAAAAACCGCCTTAAATCCTTCAACTTTGAATAAGACAGCCACGGCTATGTCTTCCTTGTCTTCATTGTAGTCCTCAAGAACTTCTACCATGTCATACTTGTGTTTAACTTCATCAGAGGTCTCCTTGTCCCACTCAGCAGACCAGTTTCGATACAACGCCCACACTTGTCCCTTCTTTGGAAGTATATGAATGATCCCTCTTGCACCTTTGATGAAATCAACTTTGTGAGAGAAGGCATTTAGTGTATCAGTTGATTCATATCTCCCTGTCCTAAAATCCCCACATGTTTTAGCAAAACCTGATCCTATCCAGTCTATAGTACCAAATTCACTGAAGCTTTTGGAACTTAACCAGCTGATTCTCATCTTAAAGGGATTCGAAGATATCACCTTTTGGATGCGAGCGTAAAACCGAGGCATTCCATCATCATCATCATAAGCAGCCCAAATCTGGTCGTCTTTAAAAGAGTTTTCGATTCGGTCAAGATCAAAGTCGTGAAAGTCTGAATCCGGAACATCAATTCTAATCACTTCATCTTCTTTCTCTGTATCATTGGAAATTTTCTCGACTGTTTCAACTTTGTTTGCCTTGATCGTTGCTTTCGTATCTTTCTTCTCCTTTTCAATAGATTTCGCATCCTCTACCATTTCAGTGATCACCTCTTGAAGCCTCTTGAAAATATCTTGCTGGGCCTTGTTCACAAGTGATTTTGTTATATCACAAGGTAGCAAAATTCCTTGAATATGAGGGTTACGAGAGCTTATGGTGTTTGGAGTTTCAGTACTCGACCACTTGCCTGAGAATGGACCAAACATATGGGAATCGTCTGTCCTTGGCTTCTTGAAATTCCGAAGATCCGAATTTGTAAATCCTCTAGCACCATCTCTTTCTTGTGACTCCCCAGCAAACCCTCTTTTTAGTCTATCTTGTGCTTGCTGAACTCCACTCATAGCTTGATTTGTTGGCGTTCTCGATAAAGAATCCCATTGGAAACGATGGGTAACAGATGGTGCAGGCTCTCTCCTAGACGAATTACCAAATGACTTTTTGTTAGTTGCTTGATTTTTGACACTCTGCTGTTGCTGTTTATTAGATGAGAGGTTGACTGGTTTCGCAACACTAGCAGGCGGAGATCCTTCTGTTGCAACAAATGGCACACGACAGTTTGGACAAAGAAGAGTCTGGTTAAGATAAACTCTCAGGTACTCATATTGTGTTGAGCATTCTTTACACTTGGTCCAAAAAGTAGTGCTCTCTTTCTGAACCGAAGAAACAAAATCAGGTGAATCCATTCGGGACCTATCCATACCAGCAGCAGGCTTGGTTCTAGCCTTAGAATCTCTTACATTTTGAAACCCATTCTGGTGCGGTGGAACACCCCTCTGTGTTTTTGAGATTCGTTCTGGAGCTTCATTTACCTGCCTCCTTAAGTTATATGAGAATCTTCTAGGCTGGTCAGATAATAGACTCCAAGCTTCTGAAAGCAGCTTAAACGCACCTTCTGCACCTTTGCATTTGTTTTTATCTGGATGGAGATTAAGAGCCAACTTTCGGTACTGTTTTCTCAGTGCTTCTTCATCTGCAAATGGTTCTATACCAAGGATACCATACCAATCAGCTTCTCCGCAGATTTTTTTCTCTCCCGAGATGTAAACATCGACTGTCATCAACAACTGCTTCAGACCATCCAGATTGGGATACAAGTTATGAGCCTTGTTAGCGAATTTTTGGGCCCCATTGTAGTCCTTTTCTGTAATCTTCCTCTCAGCAATATCCATTGCCCTTTTCGCTTCGTCCTTGTTGCATTCCATATTCTAGTTAATTACGATGTATTTTACCGACTTTTAAGAATAGAGGATCTTCGACAGGATCCTCAGAACGTTTCGCACCTGAAAATCATAAGATCAAAAAGAGAGAATTCGTTGAGTGGAATGATTTTATGGAAGCATATCTGATGAATTTAAATGAATACAAATATCCAGTTAGATTTGTTTCCACATGATTTGATAAAGATGGGGATCTGATCCAACTGGGTAAAATCATAAATGCAGATCATTAAGCAACAAGAATCCATCTCATCTGGTTATAAGCCGGTCGAAGGAAACCCGGTTCGACCACAACTATCATAAAAGAGAACCAATCTTTGGCATAAATTATGAAATTTACCATATCTAAGCCACAAACAACCCGAAAAAATTGCGCGCGAATCCGCTGAATAAAACAGATATGCACAAACTCAAAAGGGAACAATCTTAGGGATTCCTAGTCCAATCAAACATCTAAACACTAAGTAAATGCCAAATTGAACCCAAATCTAACAACATTTTAGCACTAATAATGATGGAAAAAAAAAACATTCAATGCCTAAACCAAACTATGATCACAGATCTTCAAACTCTAACAACAAGAAACCTAGATGACGATTCATCTACCCCACAAAGTGTATAACAAAATTCCATCAGCATTTCACAGCGACCCCAAAAGAACCCTAATTTACGCTTAAATCAAATCAAACAATTAAAGCAGCAAGAGACCCGCGAAATTCAAACAGATCTACAAACAAACGGTACAAATCGACTGCTCACAAACTTCCCTAATTCACCATTACCATAGAGTCAAGTGGTGATTATTGCAAATAAAAAACCCTAAGCCATTACTACAGATTTGGAGCCCTAACATTTATTGTCTATAATAAGCGAAGAAACAGAGGAAATAAAAGAAATTGGAAGAAACATACCAATCGCTGGATCGCTACTCAGAGGATAAGAATATTTTTGAATCCTACAAGAGACTTAATTTGTCAGATACCCTTTTGCAAACCCTACTCAGAATTTTTTCTTTTCTTTTCTTTTCTCCCCTAAGAACACCTCCAATTTATATTGAAGAGAATGTATGGGTCACAAATTTTATTTTATTATTTTATCTATTCAAAGTTAATATTTTTTTAACCATGGTTAATTAACCATGATTAGATTTTGACCTAAATTAAAAGTCTAGATAGTTCCGTAAAAAAATATAGAAAAATTTCATAAAATATCACTGAAATATGTTCTTTTAATGATATTATTATTAAATTTTGTTTACGAACAAAACTAAATACTGAATTTTGAAAACATCATAAACACTGTTTAAATCTATTTTTAAAAGTTAATTATTATTTTTTTATTTTAAAATTTAGTATTAAGATTTAAATATCAAAAGATAGATTTAATTTTGTGTTATTTATCAAAATAAAAATTTTAATGGTAAAGAAAAAATGAAAAAATGTAATGGTCAAAATAATATTGTATTGTTTTGGTAAAGAATAATATTGTTTCCTTATTGCATATAGCAAAATCTTATATGGATTCTTTACATATTTGTTTTCTATATTTTAGGTAGTATTTTTTTATATCATTTCCATTATTATTTATGTAAAAAGGAAATATTTTTTTTTCTTTGTAGCTAAGTTATCTCTAAATTAGATTTTTGAATTTGATGTCAAATCATGTGGAGCACAACCATGCCCACCAGCTTGATTTCAAAATACTTCACCTGCGGTCGCGTTACCTGAATTCCTTTTTAAGGTGCCATTCGTGTTTATTTTGACCAATCCACTCTCCGGTGGTTTCTATGCAATTCTTTTTTCTACCTGTTGTACTCTACTTGTAGGCTGACCACTTTTGAAGAACACATTAGAATACACCTCTTTCGCTGCATCACATAAGAACTTTAATCGGTCTATGCATCGTCTTGTTGAATTAAAGAAATTATCACACTACCACTTCAAACTCCACCAAGCAACTATTCCAAACATACCCAACTCATCATTCAGATTTACAAAAATCCATTCGAGAAGTGATTGATTAAAGAACTGCCCCTGTTTCACGAGAGGTACCAAGCGCAGCCAAAGTCCCTTCATGGCTGGACAATCTCTGAGTATATGGATTATACTATAGTCGGCTCCCTTACATACCTGACATAACGCTGATTCTCCTAAATGTCTCTTCCATCGTTCCTTATTTGTCATGAACGCTTGATTCCCGACAAGCCAGAGAAATACACAGTCTCTCTCTAGCAATTCCGAGCTCCAAATAGAACCTAAGAGTCTCGAGAGGTCAGGTCCATACTCTTAAAGATGTATCAAAAATCTGTACGTCAACTTCATAGTAAAACGACCATCTGAGCTCTCACCCCATGTTAGTCTATCTTGCACACTGGTGACTATGTCTAAGATAATCGTTGCTAGCTTGAGTATAACATTCTCCAGCAGGAATTGTGATAGAGTATCCCATTTCCAGCTCCTGCCTGATGCCCATAAATCCTTCGCTTTTGCATTAAGCAACGAGACCGGAATGGCCGATATAGCTAAGTTACACAGGGCTTCGTGCATAGCCATATATCCAGCCAAAATCTTACCATATATCCATCACCAAGGTTATACCGGTGTATAGGCTAGATGACCTCTCGAATTGTCTTGACCATACTCCGCCAAACTAGAGACCAAGATCCTTTTGGAACTGTCCAAGACATTTCTCGTAAGGAAGATACCTTATATTTATGTCGTAGTATTCTCGCCCTTAAGCTATTTGGTTCTTGTAAAACGCACCAACCAGCCTTAGCTAAGACAACTCTGTTCATGTCCAACGGTCTTTGAATTCCCAACCCACCAGCACTCTTCGATGAGCAGATTTTAGACTAATTAACTAAGTGTTGTTTCTTTCGTTCCGTATGCGTACCCCAAACAAAATCCCTAGCAAAATTATCCAGACTATTAAGAACGCTGGTTGGTAAGGCAATAATGCTCATCAAGTGAATCAGACGATAAGATAACACCGACTTTGTAAGTGTAACTTGTGACGCCCCATCCCGAACACTAAGTCCAGAACGACCATCACACGCCGAATCACTAAGTGATTCCGGCCCAATCAGTTCATTTTAATGCTTTAGCCGTTTTTAAGTCATTTTCATGTGAGGTTTAATTCTGAGATTCGATTTTAAGCCTTTAAGTATTAGAGTTTCCTTTAAATGCGGAAACAACTTAGATAAACGAGATTTTTATTTATATAGACTTAAGATTCGTTACAACTTGATTGTTTGCACTATAGGCTATTACAAGTTTAATCATAACGATCCTAATATAAATTTCGAGTCGATCACCACCCTTCTTGCGACATGAAGCCTCATGCTAAGCCAAATCCTTCCCGCGATCCCCTTTAATACCTGAAAGCCACAAAACAATTAAGTAATCCAACAAGCTACTTAGTACGTAATTCATGCTTCTACTCAGTCTATATGCACGTTTTTAACCCATTTATTCCCGTCAATTCTTAAGTTAAATTCCTGATTATTATGTTCGGAATTCTGCCCATGATTTCCTCATTTCGGTCTGGCTTGGATCGGATTTCCCAATCTCCCCAAGCCATGTTCCGAATGATGCAGGATTTAGGCTAAAATTCTGCAACATTGAGTTAGTTGGATAATTTTCCCTTAAGGCGTAGCTAGATTGAACTTGGTCCCGACGAATCACCGCGGTTGAAGCCAATTAGTCTTGGCTATAAGCTTAAGGGTCGGATACAGAGAAAAAGAACAAGGCATAAGTCCGGTTCGGATTCAGCCGTTTCACCGGCACTTCCCTATCCAAACTTAGCCTAAGATGTTTACGCACCTTTGCTTACGGAGACCAGTTTACCAGACTGATCTTCCAAAGCGTTCCCAACTTCGGCTCAGATTACTCACAATTCCAAGCCCAACGATCGAATAATTCTTCTTCCAATGCCTTCGAGTTTATCTCAAGGTTTTGTCCGAGTTTTATCTGTAAGTGTGGTGCGCGGAAAATGAGCCAAGGCGCTCTATTTATAGAGTTTGGCCCGTAATCGCTTTAAAACTGCCAAGGCCACTCATGCCTCTTCGAACAGGCGCGTTTGACCGAACTGGTGCGAGTTGAGCATAATCGCCCAACCGTCCAACTTGGCCCAACTGCCAAGCTAGTGTCCAGTTCACTTAGCTGGCTCAGCTGGTCGACATTTAGCCTGAGATGACTGAGCTGACTTGAGCTGAGCTGAGCTAAATTCAGCTGGCTTAGCTATCTTAGCTCGATCCTTCAACTTGCTCCAACTGGATCCGAGCCTTTGATCTTTCCAACTATTTTTGCCCAAGTCTTTCCATCCTTTTACTTAGCCATTCGGGCCTTCTGAGTCCAAAGTCTAAGTTTCCATTCGGATTCCCCCTTGTCCGCATTTCCATGAAAGGAACTAAGTCCTTTCATCCCCTTTTCTATAGCCAAACTTGCGGATCCTAACTTGGCTATGGACCGTTCCCCAAACTAGTGAAATTCGGGGACGTGACAAGTCTCCCCCTTGAAATAGATTCGCCCTCGAATCTGATTCAAGTCCTTGACACTTGTCCGCTTCCTTGAAAAGACTTGGGAACTCGGCTTGCATTTTGGCCTCTGTTTCCCAAGTTTTCTGTTCCTTCCCATCACATTCCCAAAGTATCTGGATAATCTTTATCTTTTTCCTCCTTGTTGTTTTATCCATTCGATCTATGATCCGAACTGGAATGGCTTCGATGGTCAAGTTTTTCTTTAGGTTTGCTGGGGGTTCGGCAATTACTTCGTCCTGAGCCCTCAAGCATTTTCGGAGTTGGGACACATAAGAAACATTATGGAATGCTTCCATTTTCGGTGGTAAGTCCAGCTTGTATGCGACTACCCCAACTCTTCCTATAATTTTGTAAGAACCCATGTACCTTGGGTTCAGTTTCCCGTGTTTCGATGTCCTACCCCTTCCTTTAAACATTATAGTTTTAAGGTAGACTAAGTCACCTTCCTCGAATTGAATATCCTTCCTGCGCCTATCAACATAGTTTTTATGCCGGTCCTAGGCTTCTTTCATTTTAAGCCGCAAAAACTTAATCTTTTTTGTTGTTTCTTCAATAATCTTTGGGACAATTTCACTTCTTTCACCAACTTTTACCCAGCACAAGGGTGTTTTTCATGGCCGCCCATATAATGCTTCATAAGGGGACATTCCAATACTAGCTTGAAAGCTATTGTTGTATGAGAATTCGACCAAGGGAAGATGTTTTTCCCATGACCCGCCTCATTCCAGCACGCATGCTCGCAGCTTGTCTTCTAATGTTTGGATTGTTCATTCAGACCGGCCATCTGTTTGCGGATGGTAAGCCGTGCTCATATTCACCCTGGTTCCTAATGCTTTTTGGAAAGCCTTCCAAAAGTGTGATGTGAACCGCGAATCCCGTTCCAAGACTGTGCTTGATGGCACACCATGCAGTCTAACGATCTCATCGATGTACCTGCTCGCTATGTGTTCAACTCCTTCCGTTTTCTTTATGTGAATGAAGTGGGAAGACTTTGTAAGTCTATCCACAATGACCCAAATTGCATCCTTCTTTGTTTTGGTCACGGGCAGTTCAGTCACAAAGTCCATTACCACATTGTCCCATTTCCACTCTGGAATAGGAAGGTTTTGCAACAGCCCAATCGGCACTTGGTTTTCCGCCTTAACCAGTTGGCAAGTTGGGCACTTAGCAACCCAGTTTGCTACGTCCCTTTTCATTCCCACCCAATGATAGTATTGTTTTAGATCACAATACATCTTATTAAGCCCCTGGTGGATTGAAAATATGGACTGGTGCGTCTGTTTTGATATCTCTTCCTTAAGCTCTTTAGAATTCGGCACTGAAACTCGACCATAGACTATAATCGTCCCGTTGTTCGAAGTTTCATACTCGGTGTGCTCATTTTGGCCACCTTTTGCAGATTCTCATCTTGAGCCTGAGCCAATCGGATCCTTGTGAGTAAGTCCGCTTGATTTTCCGCATCCAAACCCAAAGGTTCCTGATCTTCAGACAAGGCATTCAACCTTAACGTCCTGATCATGCAGCCTAATTCCGCCACTTCTTTTCCTACGTCAACATCAGCCCGTCTTTGGCTCAATGCATCGGCCACTAAAATTTTCCTTTCCAGGATGATAGGCGATATCAACATTATAATCCGCTATCAGTTCCATCCACCGCCTTTACCTTATATTCTGTTCAGGCTGGGTAAAGATGTACTTTAAGCTCTTATGATCGGTGTATATTTTCACTTTGGCTCTATACAGGTACGACTGCCAGATCTTAAGTGCAAATACCACAACTCCCATTTCCAGGTCATAGGTGGGGTAGTTCCTTTCATGTTTTCGTAATTGCCTTTATGCGTAGGCAATCACTTTTTCTCCTTGCATCAGAACGCATCCCAGCCCAGTTATTGATGCGTCTGTGTAGATCACATAAGGCACATCTGGTTCCGGTAAGGCCAAAGTTGGTGCACTTGTGAGCCTTTTCTTAAGTTTTGCGAAGCTCCCTTCACATTTCTCTGCCTGTTAATTGTGTTAAGGGTTGTGCCAGACTCGCAAATCCTTTAAAAAACTTGCGGTAGTATCCCGCAAGCCCGAGGAAACTCCTTATTTCCATTGCATTCTTTGATGGCTCTTATTTTCTCAGGATCAACCATTTCTCTTTGATCCGAGACAATATGCCTAAGGAACCCAATGCTTCTTTGCCAAAAGCTACATTTTCTTAGCTTTGCAAAGAGTTGGTGTAGCTTTGCAAAAAAGTTGGTGTTCCCTTAGCCATTTTAGAACCACTCTCAAATGCTCTTGGTGCTTTTGCCAATCTCTTGAGTAGACCAGAATGTCATCATTGAAGATTATGAAAAACTCATCTAAACATCCCAGAACAGCCCATTCATCATTTTCATGAATGCTGCCAGAGAATTGGTCAATCCGAAAGGCATCACTATAAACTCATAGTGCCCATACCTTTTCCGGAAAGCTATTTTCGTTATATCGGCTGGATCAATTGGAATCTGGTGATATCCAGATGCCAAGTCAATCTTCACGTTGCTNGAGGGGGGGGGGGGGGGGTGTGGGGGGGGGGGGGGGTAATGGGTACTTATTCTTTATAGTCACCATATTCAGCCTGCAATAGTCGATGCAAAGCCTAAGGCTTCCATCCTTCTTTTTCACAAATAGTACCGGCGCACCCCAAGGTCAACTACTCGGCCTAATGTACCCCTTATCCAGCAACTCTTCTAGTTGCTTCTTTAACTCGACCATCTCAGTCGGTGCCATTCTATAAGGTGCCTTAGAGATTGGATTTGTTCCCAGTTCTAGCTCTATTGTGAATGGGTCCGACCTATTAAGTGGTAGCCCAGTCAAGGTTCAGAGCACATCTTCAAATTCGTTCACAACTGGTATATCCTTAATCTCGGCATCCGACCCAATTTCACTCACAGTGATAGTGGCTAGGTATGCCTCACATCCTTTTTCCAGCATCCTCTCGGCCTGGATTGCTGAAATTACTAGACTTCCTGAGGTAGGCCGGATTCCCTGAAATTTGAGATTTACCTTCTCTATTCCAAACCGCACCCGCCCTCGATGACAGTCTATATTTGCCTTATACTTGTGATAGTGGGATTTTTGGTGATCAGAACGTTATCAATTCCTATTACACTATCATTGTCATTGTAGTGGTCATAGGTGTCAATCCAATCAGGTGTGTCATTAACCACTCTAGAATAAGATGGATGCAATTGATTTAAGTTAAATGTAGAGAGGTGGTTTTTNTTTTTCTAACAGTCCTAACAAGTAAACAGAACATGCAGATATGTAAACAGATGCAAGGAGACTAAAACATGTAATGAAAACTAGACAGAGTAGTGAATGAAACGAAAACAAAGGATTGAATAAACTGAAATGCAATCAAAGATAAAACGGATTCCTGAGGATAAGTGTTATCGAAAAGTGATCGATCCTGAATTCCCTAGTTGCCTAACATGCCTCAATCAAT